>VDFB02382160.1:0-187629 GCA_007258455.2 Sequoia sempervirens
CTGTCAACCATGCAGTTGCGAACTAGTTTGTCTCCCACAATTAATGTCACATAGAAATGAGGAGGCTTAACACCCTTTTCAGATTCCTTTCCCAGCTGTTTATTTTGCTGCACATCATTATCCTTTGGTTCATTTGTGAAAACAACCTTAACTGTATCAACTGAAGGTTCATTAGTTGTTGCCTTTTAAGTTAAGGCAGACTGTAACAACTCCTTTTGACCTGGGATTGCCAAAGAATCCCACATAGACATTGTGATGTTCATTTTTTTCATATTTTCAACAATATTAAAAGGCACTGCATAATTTATCTTATGTTGTACTCTCGCAACAGTAGGCTCAGTTTGCAAGTGAGGTTGCTCTCTAGCAGTTATTTGTGGATTCCTTTGCAAAATGTGAGGCACTTGTGATGCAAATGGTTCTGTAGCTACTGCTTTTCCTTTATCAGTTGTTTGTTCAAGTTCAAAGGCTCTTTTCTTTGACCTTGTGTTTGCAGCAACTAGAGAATCATTTGCATTAACTCCACAAAACTCTTCTCCTTGCCAGTTTAGAAGAGTGGCTTCATTGGTAGGTTTGTCTTGCTGTTGCAAGGCTCCATCATTAGGTGCATTCTGTTGTGAATTTGAAACACTCTGCACCATTAAGGCTTGATTAATAATTCCATTTGAGCAAGTGGCTTGATTATGAGGTTGGTTGCAAGGATAGCACCATTCATAATCTACAGCCATGTTATTTTGAATAGGAACAATATCCTTGGTTGCACTAATAGGAGCAGGGTTGTAAACTTGAAAGGGCCTCGGGTTAATATTCTTTCTTGAACCTTGATAATTTCCTTGATAAGGTTGTCTATTACCTTGATATTGCTAATTTACAACTTGATTATGCGGTTGATAAGGCCTATTGAATGACTGTTGTTTTTCTAGATTCACCAATTTATTGCCAAAAGTCTGCAATAAATTCTTAATTTCTTGAAGTCCCTGAGATGAGCTTGCTGAGGCATTTTCCTTATTTATAGCAATTGTAACAATAGCTGGAACAACAAATGATGACATTGGAGCAGTTGGCATGGGTGTAAAAGGTGGCACTTGGAGTGGCATACTAGGTTGTATTTCAGGAAATATTGGCATTGGTGGCCTAGGGGCAATCTTACCTGCCTGAATTAAACATTTTTTTCCCTTATTGCTACCTCATAAGCATATGGTAAAGAAACCCCTCCCATTGATTGTGTCGTCACTGCTATTTCATTGTTTATGGCTTTCAAATAATACAAAAAGGCATGTTCAGGAGAAGGCCTCACAGTAGCTGGGATCCTATCCCAAGTTTTATGGAATCTGAAGTTAAAATCTGACATTTGCTCTTGAGGAGTTCTTTTTATGGTTGTTAACTGTTCAACTAGTGATAGGCGATCATATTTTTCCTGAAATCACTTATTCAACTTGTCCCCTAATTCATCCCAAGTTGCAATTGACCCAACTTGCAAACCTCTAAACCATTGTAACGCTTTTCCCTTAAAGGAGGCTGCAAGCAATCTGACAGCTACATTCTCTTGGGTTATATGATGAACCCCACAAAGAGATGCCACATCTCTTATATGTTCTATAGGATTTGTTTGATCCTCTCCTGTGAAAAAAGGAAAGCTCTTCAAAGCTACTATAGGAATATCATCATGTTGGGCCAGATTCAATGGACTACCTCCATTGAATGGCACAAAGGGATAATTTTTGGCCATTTGCATACCTTGAGGTTGATTGACATGAGCTAAAAAAGCAGGAATAAAGGTTGTAACAACAATTGAACTAGTTTTTAAAGTTGGTTTGAAATTTGGTAGGGTTGATTGAACCCTCTTTGAAATGGACACTCTTTTAACATACCTAGTCTGTCTTCTAAGAGGAGATAGCTGCAAATATTCAAAAGATTCAAAACTTCTTGTCTGAATATTTTTCATGTAAAACTTTACAACACTGGTTTTAAGTTCTTCCCACAGTGAAAGTCATCAGATATGCAAAATTTTGCCTCTCAAAGGCCTGAAAATGTTGGCAGCATATCAAAACCAACAATATCTTATGCTTTTTTTTGAACTGTCTGATTTGACAATCCCATCGAGCATGCATAAACTATTAACACTTGGATTTAGCACCCTGTTGAATGTGGAATTCAACAATCCAGTGTAACATGGAATGATCTCAAAAGTATGAATACTTGGATAAGACCAAACCTCCAGAGAAAGGTCCGCTTCCTATGATGGTTATCACCTAATCTAGAGATTTCTTTCGAGGGAAAAGGGTAAAAAGATAACATAAAATGAAATAATCTATCTCTATGGTGATGCACCTAATTTAAATAAGATAATGAAAACTAGAAATTCAACACTTGACATCAACCAGTAAGAAGTGAACATGTACAATCCATTACAATGTATTGTTGCATAAGTATTTCACTAAAAGGCTTGAACACAAAAAAACTAGCTCAAGGAAGGTAAACTTCACAATCAACAAGTAAAAAGCACCCTTTTGACACAATTAGTGACCTGCTCTAACACACTATTTGCAGAAGGTATAAATTAAGAGATAAAGCCATAAGGAAATTATGAAATCTTTCACAAATAGCTTGATCAAATCTTTACACATGCATTGAACTGCAAAGAATGAAAAGACAAGTAATTCGTTACCAGAACTAGCCAAGGTATTCTTTTGTATTCAGTATCTCCAAAAACGTTACAAAGCATACTCCATCTGAGAAAGGATTGCAAAAAACCACTAACTCCAGAAATTGCATAGCTAGAACTAAACTCCAAAAATGAGTTACAAAATGAATATATCACCACCCCCAAGTGGTTGCACCAAAGTAGGAGCAAATAACCACTTTGGGTCGGATGCCCCAATAAAGCCTAAAAAATAGGCCTCAAACTCTCTAAAAAATAACTCCAATATGTTGAAAAAGGTCAATTTGACCATGACCAAGATGATGGAACAAGCAACTGCTCCTAAAAACTCTCATGTGCTCCCAAGTGAATAAATAAACTCTCCTATGTACCCTCCTTATGTCTGCAAACCTCTTTTAACCACCCTATATGCTCTCAAAACATGAAGACTTTCAACAAAGCTCATAAAAGTGCTAAAGGTACACACCTTTTCTTTGCATTAAAATAGCTACATGACTTAATGATTTATAATATCACCATTATAGTTAATGTGCTTCACATTTAATTCAAATGCAAAAAATAAAAGGGAGCATAGTTGATCCTTAAATGCAAATAAGGTGAAAGTATAAGTCAAGATTTATATGTCATATACATTAGGCATAAAACTCAAAGACTCAGCCCACGGTATATATTAATTGATACATATTTAAAAAAAATGAAGTAATAAAATGCCAAATTTTGGTCGATTAACGATTAGGGCAAGGAAACCCTAAAAGAAAAATCCAAGGCAAACTTATTCATTCCTTCATTTTTACATTTTCTCTTTGTTGGAGCGCTGCCACGATTCATGCACAGGTGAAGAATTCTGAAGCTAAGCACTGAGGACTCCTTGCTCGGGTTGAAACAAGTAAGACTTAGTTGATCATTTTAACTGCTATAAATGAGGCTCTTATTTTTTAGCATGAATTCTGCATTTGATTTGATGTCAGCCATGATTAAATCTCTATTGCAAAAGTCTTCTCTGCATTTCCTTCATTTCTATATCATTGCATTCAAATTTTCTTTCACTCAAGCCGTTTTTCTGTTATTCATGCAATACAAAAAACCTCATTTTGAATATTTCGAACAGAGTATTAGTATATATTCATGTGAGTATTTTCTGAAGCACCCACTCATCACCCATTCTGGGGCTGTGCTTTAATGTGACAAAACTATGATAGGATTTGAAGAGTAAAACCCTCATACATAGTTGTTTCCTGCTACTATTGTGAGATATGCCACTTTTATGTGCTCGACTCCATCCGTCTTTTGGATACATACTATCTTTGTCTTTCAACTATTTGATCCCTTTTTCATGTGCTCATTGTTCATTGACAATATTAGGAAAATTACCCAATGTCTTGTTGTAGTGAAAATGACAATATCCCATCATGACTTGCATACCTCCAAAATCAAAGCCCTGTTACCTGTCATACATGGATAATGGTTCCACTATCCATATTGATGATTAGCACCATTATTTGAAGAGAAATTAGTGACTGCATTGCCTTTAAGGTAGCATTGTATCATGAATGCCATTAGCTGCATTATTTGATCTCTAGGTTCATTTCCTTGTACATTGTTCTCTTTATACACTATATCAATTAATTTTTTCAATCTACTTCATTATTAATGAGTACGAAATGAACACACTATTCCTAAATTTTTTTATGACAATACTGTCGTATATGCCCTGTTGCTTCTTTTATTTTGCTTATGATCAATCTATGCTTCAAGGAAAACATACTTACATTTGAATACTCTGTCTCTTTTAGCAAGCATTTTTTTCTTTGAACTTAAAATTTCATTTGCTCTTGATATCATGCCCCATACACACTTACCGTTGATTCCTTTAATAGTTTGAAGATACAACTTGCCATTAAAATTGTCCTATGTTTGATGAATAGCACAGATATTGAAGTCTATTTTCCCTCAACTTTCATTTATAATTATATAATATGTGTTCTCAACACTGGCAGTCCAACATATGAACTTCAAAGGGAAAAGTTTTCCATGTGATTTGTTACTCAGATTCACATTTTCAGTCTCAAGGACATCTGAGTGAGATTGGCTGCTTACTGAACTCACAGTCATATTTATTAAGATCATGACTATGTCCATATCATGGAATTACTATCATTATAGAAGCAAAGCAATACCCTTCGTGGAAATGTGATTTTCCTGCAGGAAAGAACATCTTGTAATTTAAAACCTCCATACAATGTTCAGCCTTATGTGATCATTTTGTCTTTTTGAAAATGATGTCCTCAATACAATCCTCTAATATTGATAACTGATTTCATACTTTATGATTTTCTATGAACAATCATGTATCACCCATGACAGTGACTGTTAGCTCACTACCATAAATGATAGATGGTGATTTATGTGAATCATAAAGTATGATCCAATTGATAAATCATCTCAACATACTTATTAAAAACATGTCAATAAGCACGCCAAGATCAACCCTTGTGGGAGCCACGTTTCATCCCACGTCTTGAAACTTGATGAAATAAGAACCTTGATTTCCCTGTATCTGCACATGAAACAAACAGTTAGAAAAAAAGAAGCATATGCATATATCTAGAGGCTTACTGGTTCCTTTTCTCTCTTTTCTTTGAACAAGAGCAACTTATAGCTTGTCTGATGCATGTAAAGGACAGTCTATACATTGGTGGATGAATGTGTATGTAGTGTTAGAGACCTTCATTTTTTAGAGCTCTGCTCTAACTCATTTCAATTCTTTCAGATGCAGGACATGGAAACTAGGAGCTGCAGAGGACGCAAAACAAGCAACTTGAAGCTGAGGATCATGCAGGACAACGAACTTAGACCAGTCATCAGGTAATGACTGACCTCTTCCTCTATATATACATCTTTTATTCTTTCAATCCATTTGTGTATATATTGCATTTTACTTCCATTGGATAAGCTATATCTCATGGCTTGTGTGAGATAGATTTTGAACTCTTGAATCAATAATTTTTTTTCTTTTTTAGTAACGTTTGTGTAAATCTTTTCAATACTGTATACATCTGTATAAATGCAACAATCTATTACTAAAAATAAAAGTCTTTTTGATTCTTATGTTTATACACCTGAATGCAACATGGGGACGATTGATATGAAATGCACCTTATCTTTAGTTTGTAAACATTTAAAACTCACTCATTTTGACTAGAAATAAAAATGGGTAACAATAAGCAAGGAGAAGTTGGAGGCCTCTGCTGAGGGTATGGTTTTCCTTAACTAGAAGGCTATTGAGTTGACCAAGAAGGGTTTGTTTGATGCTCATAGTAACTTGGTTCATGATGAGTGTGTTGGTTTTGAGGTGAATTCGGCTAATCTAGCTATTGGACCAAGTGTTCATACTAGGAGCAAAACTAAGAAAGGAAAGAAGGATCTTGCTCGTGATGTTGAAGAAATCATGGATCTGCATGATAGGCTAGTAGCCAAGGATATGGAGGCTGCTAAAGTGCTCAAGGACTGACTATAGTGGCCTTTTGGCCTTGCTAATTTTTTTTGTTTGGTTATGTTGGTTTTCTGATGGTTTGTTGATGGATGGTTAATCAGCTGGTTGTTTTTTTGTTGTTGATGGGTGGGAAATCTCTTGTTTTATTTTTGCTACCACTTCTTTTTTGTAAAAGGGTTTCAGGCACCCTTCAAAACTTGTTTATCGTTAATAAAAAACTAGATGATTAGTCTTACCCTAAACCCCATTCTTGAATGCTTGAGTGCTAGGAGTATCCTTTGTTCCCCAAAATTCCTACATACCTTACTTCCAAACGAGATCAAGGCATGAAATATGTAGTTTTATTTTCTATTCGATGTCCATGCGAACTATTTAAGTGGGTATGCAACCCTTTATAGGGTTCTTATCCCCCAAACAATTCCTTTATGACTGCTACCTTCCAAGGGAAGCTTATAAAACAAATGATCTACTTTGACCTTTTTTTTTTTCCCAATAACATTCATCTAAACTCTATTCATATAAGAAGTGTCACCCTGACCCAGTTAAAAAAATTCATATTAATTCAAAATTTTCATACATCAATTACATAACTATAACTTCAATCCAAGTTTATATTTGCATCATAGAAATCCTACTTGGGTTTTCTATGTTGATACTAATGACTTTGTTTCATTTCTTTTTATCTTTTTTTGTTTGATTCAAAGGGGATTTCCTATACTTAGATTTAAAAAAACAATATGTCCCTTATTTCTCCTCGATGGTTTACAGGGATGATGCCACATACACTATTATTGCAATTGTGTTAGGCTATAGATGCAATAACTTAAGCACGATGACATTACCTGTAAACATGAGCTAGAGGCACCATTAATACCAAACACTGATAGTTTAGTTTTTTCATTCTTATTTAGGTTGTCTAAAGAAATTCTAATATAAATTAAAACTTCTTCAAAGAGAAATATATCATAAAATATTTCATAAATCAAATTGTGTAACAAAAATACTGCCATTCCTCTAACAAGTGAAAAGGATAATACTCAAAATAAATTCAATGAATTTTAACAAGAATTTGTTCCCTATTAATGAAGAGAATCTAATATCACATACTAATACTATATCATAAAAGATCTATTTACTATATGTATTATTTATCTAAAACAATATGAGTTTATTTGACAATAAAAATAATGACTTATGTTAACCATTTATCTTTTAAACAAATATCTATACAAAAAAAAAATCTCTATTTATAGAAATAATGTCATTTAACTATCAAAACATTTTCTAAAGTGAGTACTTAAAAATTAGAGATATGCATTATTCTTTATTATTTATTCTTTAGCCGTTTTAGGGCCATTGCTAGGGTCTCAATGTCAAATAACCGAAGCTCAAATGCAGGTGGTTTCTTTTTTAGCATAATTTTGGGTAAATCTACTATCTTCATTTTTCTAACTCTCTTTCCCGTTTATCCTTCTAGTATATCTCCTATCATATATGGATGTGCAAGAATTGGTTTTATGTTACTTAATGTAGTTTTCAAATCTTAACTGAATTTCATCTTCTACTTTCTTTATTGAGTTGTATATATCATCTATGAATATTTTGTCTAAATGATGGTTGGACGATAATTTAAAACACTTTTGAAAAATTAAACCCATTCGAATTGAAAAAAATTATAATCTCATATATAAATATTGAATAAATGTTTAACTAGGTTGGAAAACATAACTCGAGTCATAATATCTTCAAGGGAAATATTACAATTTTTTTCAATCCATTATTCTCTCAATTTCCTATCTCAATGTTATATTTATAGGTTCTAGTAACAAGGGTTTAAAAGGTTATTTATTTCAATGTTTCATAAATTAAAACTCATAGTTAAGATTACATGTTTAATCTTACAAGATGCATCATTAGTTCTTTAAGTATCACTATATAATGATTCTTCTAGTTTCATAATGTTTCATTGAAGAAGGTGCAAGATGTTGGGAAATAACGGTCATCTTAAAGTGAACATCTAAGATCAGTAGTGCCTTCAGTAATTTAGTTTCCTTTAGATTGCCTCAAAGACACAAACTACTATGCCACGAAGCAGAATCGGACATAGTTCATTTCCCACATTGACCCTTAGAGAAAATTAATGCTAAATTAAACTAGTTCCAAAATAACACCATTGAACAAATTCAATCATGCAAAACCATTAAACATGAAAGATGGAACAAAAATTATGAACACACAGATTTACGTGGGGAAAACCCTTACAGGTAAAAAACCCCACACTCCAAAAGTCCAAATCGCCATTGTATTATTCAACAACAAAAATGTTACAAATACAATTACAGACTCTAAGCCTTTACAGGAGATTTACATCTTGTTCCATATGGAGAGAATCCGATAGCATATCCCTATTCTATTTCCCTCTCGGCTACCCAACCTCTTAGTCAGTCCGGCAAAACACACAATGACATTCACATTATGCTCTTAATTGTTCCAGGAAACCCTAACTACAACAAACAAACAACCACAAGTAGCTTAACCATCACAAACATGCAACCAATCACCGCTTTCCATCTAATCATCAATCGGGTCCCACTGAGACATTCTACACAGGTCAAAGAGTCAGCCATCATCATATCGTGGGGACACCAATTCGTCTCCCATCAACAAGTCACTATTCCATCAGACTCACCAAGACTTTAGTTATTGGGTGTCAAAGACACATCAGAAAATCTCACACTAAACTCACATTGTCACATCGACAAGCATCCAGTTCACCAACCATTCAGTCATTGAAGTGTCAAAGAGACACTTGACCATCTCTCCTCGAGCACCCGATGTCACATCGACAAGGTCTTGCAACTCACTATACCATTGGTCTCTCGAAGTGACATGCATGTCAAAGAGACTTTCACCAAAGTCTTGGAAACACCCTGAAGTCACACCGACACTGAGTCCCTAACTTCCACCTGCATGTCGAAGAGACTTTTCACCAACTCACGACTACCTCCCGAAGTCTCATTGACAGGAACAAACAAGTCTTCAATCAACATATCTAAGAGACATCTCACAATGTCTCGGTGATCACACAAGGTCACAACAACAAGGTTCCACTTGAATCAACCTACATGTCAAAGAGACATGATTAAACGTCCCAGCGACAACATTAAGTCACTCGGACAAGGTCCTTGCAGCCTTCTACCAGAATGTCAAGGAGACATCTTATGAAGTCTTGTCGATCTCAAAGGGATTAACCTTCACTTCATAGTCGCCAAGTCAGGAGGTTATGAAACTTTATAACTCAATGAATTTAGTTAGAAAAACTTGAAAACCATTGACTTAACTCAGGCCAATGAAGGAGGAAAACACAATTTCTCTAGGAAGTCGATCAAGCTAGTAAATTTGTGTCACATTTCTCAACATTCTCCCACTTGAAAAATAACTTACTAGCTCCTTCCAAGGAAAACTCAAGAATATTAAACAATGCTTCCATGCTCCAACCAAGACACCTGCAATGACATCCAAGATGTCCACCAACTCAAGCAACAGTTCCAGCCATCCACCACAGGAAAAGGGAATGATCCAAGGCATGCACGTACCAGTCTCAAGAAAACAAGCATCATATCCTACAGACGACAAGGGCTTCAACACTGCCGCCACTCCACTGTGCTCACAAGTTATACAAAAGCAACACAACGTCAACTTAAAAACCCTCAATCATGAACACAACCATGAATTTATTCTCTAGAAACAAGATAGAACATCAGCTAGAACAACAACCAGAAAACTGACTGCTCCCATCCAACTGATCAACCCATGTGACTAAAAATAGCACACACAACAAGTGTTAATCATCCAATCTCACATACCTTCAAGGTATCCTCATTAGTAAACTGATGCCATCTTCATAGCCAACCCATCAACTGCAAAAGAAAGCTCCATGTGTCAACCAATCAAAGAAGACAAAGCACAACCAAAAACTCCCACTGCATGGGTAATGCCAAATTTGAAAGATCAAAGGCATAGCAAGTCTACCAATGATAGCACATAGAAAGTGTAACCATGTAGTACAAAGGAAACATCCACAAAGATCTACAAAACTTGCAACCAACTATTACAAGAAACATCTCTCTCAATAGTCTTCCATAGCTCTCCCATGTTCTCCATATCTGGAAAAAGAAAGAGACATAAGAACCTCCATGTCATCACCCAAGTGACAACACATGACCACAAACTAGTGATCATCATGGCTCCACATAGAAATCTCACATCTAAATTCATATGAGTTTGAACATACAGGAAGAAGAACCAAACTAAAGAGAAAAAACTGTAAATCATAAACATGTAGCATCCTCCTACATACACCTCTAAATTCCAACTATGACAAGTAGGATCTCCTTCACAACCCCAAGAGAAAAGCTATAACAACATACAAACCCGTTCAACCTTAAGAGATCAAACACAACATATAGATGTAAGCCTCTCAAAGAAGATCAAACTACGTCATTTTCCATCTTAGGAAAACACACCCATAAAGCATCTCTTAACTGTTCTTATCAACAGAAGAAACCATAAACTCAAATTTACAAGGAGATAACCATGATGTCCATCTTCCACTATGAATCCTCTAGAACCATTAAACAATAGTTCAAGATCCATATCATGAAAGAAAGCATAAAATGCATCTAAAAGATAGAACAGGAAAATACCTCTTAGATAGACTTCACTGTCGAGTAGAGCAAAAGTGGGGAATGAGGATGCTCCTCCAAGATATACAAGCCACCATGAATCATCCAAGAGAAATATCCTCATTGGTCTCTATTGGACTCACGTCCAACCAAGGTGTAGGCTCCTTGGACTTTCTACTAAAATCTCACCAAGAGTAATCATCTCAGTATACTTTTCTCATCTCAAGAGAATTATAGCATCACCTTATTCTTCATGTATCCATGAGCATCCGCAAATGATCATTTCATGCTAAACTCCAAATTGCATTACTACACTATCATGAAGTTCTCAAGCATATGACCAATGCACCCAAAACACAAAGAATTACCAGACCATTGTCAAAGCTCCAATCATCTGAACTAGGAACTTATTATGACATCATGATCTACCCATCCCCCTTAGGAGATCCCATGCTCCAGGTGAACATAACATGGTCTCAAGAGCAATGCGTCATGCCAAAACTCTAATGCACAATCAAGAGTATATCATGACATTAAGCACACAAACTCTAAACCAACATCACCTGTCAAGCACCACCAACACCTCAACCAAAGACTCACAAGAGTCCTCCATGGTTCCAAGATGTTGCACATCTTCAAATAGTGTCCATGCAAATGCGAAATAACCCTTCTACAACAACAAGATCTAAGAGCTCCTCCTAGTAACATCTTCAACACTAGAGAAGACCATCCATTAGCAAGTGATTAATCCACAGTCATTGCTAAAGCTCCCTCTAAACCGTGACAATTGAGCTTTCCAAGCATCGTGACCAAACATATGCTAAACTAGAAATCCTTCAGGTCCACACAACAACATGTCTTTCTGAAAACAATACCAGGTGACATCAAGATTTCCAAACCAAGCAGACAATTACCATCACTGTCAAAAGCTTACACAAAGCAGTGTATCCAAGCTATCCATGACATCGTGATACGACATGCTACAGATCCCCATAATCGACTATTTAGGTACTTAGCACCATCCATCCTCTCATCTCAAAGAAACCACACCAATGCACAAGTGACCATAGACAAGGCCAGCTAACAAGTATGCACCAACACTGAATCAACCTTGTGGATATAGACAATCCACTTCTGAGTTATCTCATTGCAACCAATGGGTAGCTAATCCACCAACCACATAACTCAAAGATCAATTACAATGAACATGCAAACCCATCATCGCACTAGAAACAACAACACTGAGATCTCAAAGGGAATAACCATGCAAAAAACATGACTCAAACACCAGATCGGGTCCAAATCCGATTTGCCAATCATGTCCACAACTCAAACACCATAGTCTAGGAAACAACCAAGCATCACCACAAGAATATTTAGTGACAAGTCACTTATCAACACTCCCATGCAAAGAAAGAAAAACACACCTTCTCTTACCATGCATGAAGCATGCATGCAAAACTGCAACTATCTCATCCAACAACACCCCAAAATTCAGGGTCTAGAAAATAGTTTAACAGTAGCTCCATAAAACCACAAGTTTTTTTTTTCTTGACCATGTAAAACCTACAAAACCACTGTGTTTGAGAACACCAATGCACACCCATATCCACTTCACATCTGGATGACTCAAAAGTCCAGAAGCATGAGTCTGAACTATGCAGGTACAAAGAATCCATGAGAGGAAAAGGAAGTCAGAAACTTTAGGCCCATTTCAAGCCAACTCCTCAACCACCAACATGTACATACATATGAGGGAGACACGTTATTGCAGTAGCTTCTAGATCATTCGATGACCAAATCCATAGCCTTCATGCAATCAGGGTACCATAAAACTATGCCTTCCAATACCAGGACAAACCACCCAGCATACACACATTTCTCCATAGATGAGAAACAACCCAAGCTTCTTCGTATCATCAGGGAACCCCTCACACAGACACTCAATATGAAAGCTTTGTTGTTATACAACCATAGAGAAAATAATATTCCACCCCATGCATCAAGATTATACCGTTGCCAACTCATGAGCTTTAGGTCACATCATTTCAATATGACCAACTCAAGTTTCTCCATCTTCCCCATCCTTCATACTGCGTGTTGTCTCTTGAAACTCAAATAAAAAAGTAAGAATTTATACTCACCAAAAGGATGAATACATCAGTTGATTCCTTCAGATTTCCTCAAGCCTGCCACACTAAGAAATCTTCACATAAGGAATACCTAGAACCAACAACACACTAGGAAGAAACACATCCCAAAAGAAGGCTCTAATACTACTTGTTGGGAAATAACGATCATGTTAGAATGAACATCTAAGATTAGTAGTGCCTTCGGTAATTTAATTTCCTTTAGATTGCCTCAAAGACACGAACTACTATGCCACAAAGTGGAATAAGACATAGTTCATTTCCCACATTGACCCTTAGAGAAAAATTAATGCTAATTAAACTAGTTCCAAAACAACACCATTGAACATATTCAATCACGTAGAACCATTAAACATGAAAGATGGAACAAAAAATATGAGCACACAAATTTACGTGGGGAAAACCATTACAGGTAAAATGTTAGAATTGTGAAAAAAGCACAAAACCACAAGCCACAGGATCAAGCAACAAACAAAGACACCTTCCACGCAAGAGATCTGCAAACAAGAATTGCTATATTCATCAACATGGAAAATTTATAGAAGAATCTTTCAAGAAAATATGAAAGCCATGATATTTTCCATGAATAATATCCAAGTGTTATTACAAAGAGAGTTGAATGCTTATAAGAGAAAAACCCTAAATGAGAAAGGATCAGATCATGACAAGTGTCAACATCACATGAGATGTGACATAATGATCTAATATTAAATCAACTAATAAAGCATTCCTAAGTTTAGCTAAAGTGTGTGAGAATAAATTAGACTAATAATCAATTAAAGATTAATTAATTATTAGCTAATGCATGATAACTCTAACACCCCCTCTTAAGATGAACTTAGGGAGTAGCTAAAAACCCTAAAAATAATTCAAGATGGGTCCCGACAAACAAGGCCAAAAAGGTACCCATGTACAAATGGAAGATCTCTATAATGTGGAGAAATAGAGAAAACCTCATGGGAAAAACTCTACTCCAAGAAGAGATGAAATCCAAGTGAAGGACTAAAGAAGCCTCCAAACAAGACAAGGTTATCCCAAAAGATAGGAACAAAGAAACATCCAGAAGCATGAAGAAGCTACAAACACTGTCGAAGGACTATTGTAATGCCGAAAGAAGAACCTTCGTTGAAACATATAATGATCAGGATCAAGAAGACAAGAATCTGTATGAGTTCCCCCAACGATACTACTTGAATCAGATGGAAAACAAAGGCAAACACCTGGTACTCGAAGATACAGATGGAAAAGGTACCAAAAGTCTAAAGAACTGATCATAAGAAAATGGAAGGTCGCCTCCAGAAAAAGGAATGCAAGAGTGTCCATATGGTAAGTGCTCCATCTCACTAAAATTCATTGGTAACCAGCCGCTGCATCCGCCTAGTACATAGGAACAAATATTGTATACATAGCTCACTCCAACGTGAAACCAAGGAAGCAATAGCACCAACAATAGAAACCCCCCCATAATGTTGAAAAGGGAGAGGCGTGATAGGTACACTAAAACTGAATGCCTGAAAGTGGTGCATGAAGAGGAACCAGGAACATCTGAAGGTGCAGTCATGAAAATACAAGCATATATAAAGGATGTGAAAACAAAAGTCACATACGCATGAGAAAGGTATGAAGGAAAACTAAGGCAAACATCAACCCCCATGGCACTTTATATCATAGTGCAAGTACAATAAGGCACAAAGTGATGTGCAAGATCCCATAATATAGGTGCAATACAAAGGCAGTTTATCTCAATGCGTTTACAAAATCATAAGTACATGCAATGTGAGTCCATAAAGTCCAAAAAAGGACATGTTGAAAATATAATTCTCTGATAGAAAAAGAGGAAACTGATAGCATCATGACAAAGTACACAAAAAAACATGCACTTTAAAAAAAAGGGCACCAAAAAATATGTCTGAATGCAGAAGATATGGCCCGTCAAAGTCTCCAAATCAAGAATTGAACAAATAAAGCACAAAGAAAACATAATTCTGGAAAAAAAACATAAGTCAAAACTAGAAAATACATGTACTACTATGAAGAGCACGAAATTCTACCCCATTTCAAAAAAAATTGCACTGAAAAAGCCCACTGTATGGTCGAGATATGGCCTCTAGAATATTGGGTGCAAATTTGAAAAGCCCAATGGAGAGGGGTTGAGAAAGGCAAAAAGAATTCCGCCAAATATAGCAAAAACACCTCCAGATCTGGAGGTCCACCAATTATAGTGTGCTGGGAAAAAAAACTCCTCCAGATAGGCTACATTTACATTATTTTGCAAAAAAAATATTTACAAAAAAAAAATGTATGTTTTATTTTAAAGTTAAAAAACATAAAAAAAAAACTATATTTTTGAAAAATATATAAAACATTATATATTTTGAAAAAAATATATAAAAACATTTATATATTTTGTATAAAAACATTTATATTTATTTTGTATAAAAAAATTGATTTTTTTTTAAAATCATAAAAATGGTGGTGACTGGCTTTCTGCACCACCTACGAGGGCCCAAGGAGCCGCCGTCGTGGTACCTAGGTACCCCCGGCGTACCTTGGTACCCCTCTATAGGGGGGCAGGGCCCGCCGCCACCCCCCACGATCAAGGGGGGAGGATCGTGGGTACCATCACCCACAATTTTTTATTTTTTTTAAAGATTTTAATTAAAAACCTATGCAGCCTTTAAAAGGCTTTTAATTTTTTTTTAAAATTTCAAAAAATGAAATTAAAAAAAAAAACGTCGACCTCTTAATATTTTTATTGCAAATTTTTTCGATCTGCATGCACAGGATTTCGTACAGGGGTCGTACGGGTCCCTATACAATTTTTTTTGCCTCAGATGTCAACTGCTTGGATTTCAACGTTTTGACAAGTGATCTTAGGGTTTTTGGGTCTTCATAGTGCAATGGTGATGTCTGTTCGGGCTCAAAACGCACCAAAAATACAGCTTCCCTCCAGATCTGGAGACAAAGCAACTGCTTCAAAACCTTGTAGATCTGGCGTCCAAAGTCGAAATCAGGAGAAAAAAAATCCAAATTTGACTTTCTCAATAGCTCTGGATCCAACATCTTTTTTACATAAAAATGTTTCGAAAAACGCCCACCTCCAAAATTTACAAAACAAGCAAAGGGGATTCAGATCTAAAGAATGCAACCATTGTTGAAGAAGAAAACCTCATAAATTGAGAAGGGATTTGCTAAATCCACACTCTGATACCATGTTAGAATTATGAAACAAGCACAAAACCATGAGCCACAAGATCAAACAACGAAGACACCTTCCACGCAAGAGATTTGCAAGCAAGAATTGCTATATTCATCAACAAGGAAAAGTTACAGAAGAAGCTTTCAAGAAGATATGAAAGTTGTGATATTTCTCATGAATAATATCTGAGTGTTATTACAAAGAGGGTTGAATGCTCATAAGAGCAAAGCCATAAGTGAGAAAGGATCAGATCATGAAAAGTGTCAACATCACATGAGATGTGACATAATGATCTAATATTAACTCAACTAATAAAGAATTCCTAAGTTTAGCTAAAGTGTGAAAATAAATTAGACTAATAATCAACTAAAGATTAATTAATTATTAGCTAATGCATGATAACTCTAACATAAAAAACCCCACACTCCAAAAGTCTAGATCGCCATTGTATTATTTAGCAACAAAATAATTACAAATACAATTACAAGCTCTAAGCCTTTACATGAGATTTACATCTTGTTCCATCTGGAGAGAATTCGACAACATAACCATGTTCTATTTCCCTCTTAGCTACCCAGCCTCTCAGCCAGTCTGACAACACACACAATGGCATTCGTGTTGTGCTCTTAATCATTCCAGGAAGTCCTAACTACAATAGATGAACAACCATGAGCAACTTAACCATCACAGACATGCAACCAATCATCGCTTTCCAGCTAATCATCAATCGGGTCCCATTGAGACATTCTACACAGGTCACCGAGTTAGCCATCGTCATATCATGGGGACACCAATTCTTCTCCCATCGAAAAGTCTTTACCGCCATGCAAGTCATTGCTTCATCAGACTCACAAAGACCTCAGTTACCGAGTGTTGAAGAGACATCAAACAATCTCACACTGAACTTGCATCATCACATCGGTAAGCATCTAGTTCGCCAACCATTCAATCATCAAAGTGTCAAAGAGACACTCGACCATCTCTCCTCGAGCACTTGATGTCACATCGACAAGGTCTTATAGCTCACTGTACCGTTGGTTTGTCAACGAGACATGCATGTTGAAGAGAATTTCACCAAAGTCTCAACAACACCCTAAAATCACACCGACATCGAGTCCCTAACTTACACTTGCATGTTGAAAAGACTTTTCACCAACTCACGATGACCTCCCAAAGTCTCATCGGCATGAACGAACAAATCTTCAACCGACATGTCTAAGAGACATTTCACAATGTCTCAACAATCACATAAGGTCGCAATGACGAGGTTCTACTAGACTCAACTTGCATGTCGAAGAGACATGATTCAACGTCCCAAGGACAACATTAAGTCAATCTGACAAGGTCCTTGTAACCTTCTACTGGAATGTCAAGGAGACATCTTTCGAAGTCCTACCAATCTCACCATGGTTCGCCGACACTCTTTTGTCAGAATGTCCAAGAGACATCCTCACGTCAATGCAACCATCTCTCACCGACAGCAAAGGGATCGCTCTGTCGCTCAAAACCCAAACTTCCAAACCTCAAGTCAGAGGTTGCGAAGTTTGCAAAACCCACGACACACCGACAACAAATGGATTAACCTTCACTTCACAGTCACTAAGTCAGGAGGTTAGGAAACTTTAGAACCTCGTGACTTCAGTTAGAAAAACTTGAAAACTAGCGACTTAACTCAGGCTGATGAAGGAGGAAAACACAACTGTTCCAAGAAGTCAATCAAGCTAGTAAATTTGAGTCACATTTCTCAACAAAAGAGTATTATCATAACTTAAATAAAATGTGAAAAAATGACTTCCTTCTAGTTTTATTCCTTAATTTTTGACTATCTATAAGAAATTACATTTGGTTTTAAATCTTGACACAAAATACATGGTTTTAAATAAACAATAGAATTTTTATAATTTTAAGTTACTAATTTATTCTTGCTTAGCTATCCTAAATGTTAAAATAATATACTATAATGCATTTTATTTGGAAGGATTCTAATAAGATAGATAACTAAATATACATTGATATTACTATAATTTTGCATGGCATATTTCATTACTAGGTTTACAAGTAGTAACATTTTGATACTGATAAAGTGTTACCATTTTGGCTCATGTTGAGTTTGAATGTTTCCTTTAGTCTTTACTTGATATTCCTTATATTAAAAATTATGTCTTAATTGATTAAAATAACTTATAGGTTTTAGTAAAATGTGATCGTGGATACATGGATTTGATTCATATGGTGCTTCTTAACTTGGTGAGATTATGTTATTGAGTAAATAAAGAAAAGATGTAAAGTTTGGGAATCCATTTAGGCATTGTGATTGTGACATATTATTGAATTAATTCTTATGAGCCACTCTTAAATTAGAACATTAAGCCTATACTTATAGTTGAAAGATATTGATTGAGAACTTATAATCTTATATGGATGACTAAACCTAGGTATATTTAGATTTAATTGTTAAGAATGACTATCTTAATTTACTAGCATTTTATACCTATCAAGATAGTTAATATAAATTAGCTAGTATTTGAGATCACTATTATTAAGTCAACATTTAGATAAGTATCATCTATGTTCTATTAATGAAGTATTGATTCATTTGATTACATTCTTATGACAATATAAGGAAATGACTTAAAATAAACTCATTATGAGAAAGCATATGTATTGTGGTTATTATTGGGAATAACCTTTAGGTTTGATTAGGAATAGGTAGAGTTATGAACATGAGCATTTATCATATATCAAGATAATCCCAAACATTGAGCACAATCAATCAAATGTGTGTTCAAACCTTTAATATAACCTTTGACTATATATAAGTATATGCATACATAGGTTTTAGTATAATATTTGTGTAGGTGATTTTACAGTATCTACAACAAATTTTAAGAAAGAAACCTGTAGTTATTTTTGACATACTAATATTTTGTTTGGGCCAAAGGATGACTCAAAAATATCTAGTAAACATAAAATTTCTATCTAACAAGCAAGGGTGATTGTCAAAAATTCGATGCTTGATGATTATTATCTACTTGATAAGTTCAAAATGTAAACTGAAGATATTATTCGAAAGCTTAATCTTTAATGTAACCTAATGTCTATCAAATATTTATATTAAATTCAAGGATTTAGTGATTATGTTCAAGCAAGGTATTAGAAAGAACTCACCCTAGGAAAATTCACTATGAACAATTCACCATCAAAAAATTCACCACGAACAATTCATTGCCATGACAAATTCATCTCGTGGAAAATTCACCATCAACAATTCATTGCATATACAATTAGAAAATTTGATTTATGATAATAAAAATGAAATATTTTTCAATATATTTTATTTTATTCTAGTAAACCAATTATACAACAATATTAGTCATCTCTATTATTAATGCGGTGGAAATTATTCTTTTGCAAAAAAAATTTCAAGGTCTTGGAAATATATATTAGAAAATGTTAATGCAATGAATTATTTGCGGTGATGAATTGGTGGTGGTGAATTTTTCAGGCAGTGAATTTGTATGATGGTGAATTGTTTGACAATGAATTGTTGGCAGTGAATTTTTCGAGGGTGAATTGTTGACGATGAATTTGCATGAAGCCAAAAGAACTAGCCCATCGACTATGTCATGTATATTAACCTTCCCCATTTTGCCATCACAACTTACTCATTGACTACTATACATACAATGTGTTTTAGTTTGAGAATTTGACCTTGAAGGAAGTCGCCGTATATATTTAATGGCTTCGTATACAACACTGAAGAATCAATGTTCTTGTTCTTATAGTCACTATCTTACTATTTAATTGTCTTTCATTCTTATTAATTTTACACGTTTCATTTTGGCTAAGAGCATAATTTAGAGATATTATTTCATTTAGACTAAGATATTAAATTGACTCTGTTTACTTCAATATATTATCAGCATGATATGTGGAAGAAGAATTGCATAAAATTCTTTTGATTAATCATAGTAATTACATTTAACAAACACAATTTCTAAATTCAACACAAGATAAAAGATATGATTATTTATTATTCATACTTTCATTTCATAATGATTCAGATTACCTACTTGCCAATGCTTTCTTGGTCAATTTTACGAGGTGGAAAGACAAAAGAGGGAGAGAGTCAGCCAGGTATACATGACTATGTGTTTCAAAATAGTAATTTTTAATGGTCTGCATGAGGTGTCACATGATATGTTTCAAACTCTTAGTTTTCTTTTCTCTTTTAGTGATGTGGGAGCATAACCTCCTTGGTGTCATGGACATTGGAGTATCAAATTTAAATTTATTTGATTAACATGAAATTTGACATTTCTTATTACCATTTGAATGACATACACATTTAAACTAAGTAATAGAGTATCACAAGTTTAGAATTAAAGGGGTTATGACAAAAGGAATGTTAGATTCAAATATTTAAATAAGTAATAATAGCAATAGCACTGTGATCAAATGTGTAAGAAAAATCAAAATGAACAAATTCACTATCAAAAGACTTGCAATGAAAGAGGATCTATAACATTATAAGACAATATCCAATATTTTTATATTGTGTGAAAAGAAAGGGAAAGTAGTTAAAGCAATAAATTCATTTAAAAAATTATACGAGATAAAATCATTGAACAAAGTAATGGCCTCGACACAATAATATCAAATATTTGCATAACACTAAAATGAACGTGAACTAAAAAGGTAAAATGCACAAGATAAAAAAAGTGTAGTATTCATTGGGGAGCCCGAAACACAAGGAGGGCAAGACAGAGAGTAGAGAAGGAAGGCACAAAGCAGAAGTTGAATGTAAGAAAGGAATAAGGATAAACTTTTGCGAGATGTCGATTAATAAAATGCTCAAATGCGAGGTAATCAGGAGATTCAGGAAGAAGTTTAGGTGCGACCAAATATAGAAATGGACTGAGGAGAACTAGAAGGATAGTTGTCCATCAAGATTTTTACTCAAAGCTTTCTTCTTTGTGGAATTTAAGGATGGTTGTTTGCATGAAGGAGCAATAAGAAGTGAGCCTTGGATGTTGGAAAATTCAACACTATACCTACAAAGGTGGGTATCGAATTTCAACCCATTAGATTACATCCCCAATAAGGAGTCGTCATGGATCAGACTATATGATTTTCCCTTGGAATTTTGGATGGAAAGTCAATTAAGGGAAATTGGGACAACATGGGAATAACAGTAGAAGTCAACAATGGATTTATCAAATCCATATCTCATTTATATGTGTAGATTAAGGTGGCACATATCAAACCAATTTCACTAGAGTTGTATTTGGACACTTCCTATGGAGAATGGACCTTGCCAACATCAATTGAAGAAGATAAGTTCTTCTATCTAGAATGAAAAATTAGGCATCACATGTAGAATGATTACCCTAGGAAACAAAACCAAAAATAGAAACAAAGTGAAGAATGGAGGAAGAAGGATTAAACCAAGGAAGAAGAAGTGTTGCCACTAAAGGAGGATGGTGCAGGCCCTCACAGGGTGGAGGTGATACCAAATGTTGGCACATCAAATTGGAGGAAGGGAACACATGCCCTAGTAGGGTGGTAGAAACACTGGAGGTAGGCTCATCGAATACTGGATTGGAGGGGGCCAACGATCATATGATTCAAACAAACTATATCAGGAGGGAAGGAAATCCATTAGAGGAGTCAAGATGTGTAGGTAGCAAAAAATTAGAGGAGCAGTGGTCGAAGGAGGAGGACTTAGAAATGGATGAATTGGATATTGTTGACCCTAGGTGCATTATCCAATCCACGTCTAAATCAATAAAACAAAAATTCTCTATAGAAAGGAAAAGAGGGAGAACGACTTATAAACAAAAGAGGCAATAAATGACTATTGAGAAAGGGATTCCTAACATTAAGGAGTATATGTTGAGATCCAAGGGAGGAAACACCTCCCTTTGGAGAGAAATGAAGATCATCACATGGACTGTTAGGGATTAAATGCCCCTAACAAGCAGCACACGACCAAGTGCCATTTGGAAAAAATGTTGGTTGATTTGGTTATACTACAAGAAACTAAATTAGGGTCTAAGGAAGCTATATTGTTCCTTAAAAATTATAGATCCTGGAATGGCATATTTGGTGACTCAAATGGTGCTGTCAGGGGCCTGGGAACACTCTGGAATTTTACAACTGTTGGAGTAAAAGAGGTGAGAAAAGAGGGCAATTGGATGTTGGTTGAGGTAAGTCACTTTATGTTTGATGTAAGATTCCCTATTTTTAACATCTATGGGCTGATTGAGATTGAGGAAAATAAGCAATTATGGGAAATACTTACAACACATCTAGAGGTAATAGGTAATAAATGTTTACTTGGTGGTGATTTTAATGCGGCCCTCAAATTGGAGGAGAAAAGTGGGGGGCTCAGAACCGAGAATGTTGTAATTAGGGATTTCAAACAATTCGTAGGAGTAAACAAACTCAAAGATATACTACCCAAGAATGGGGTATTCACATGGACGAATAGGAGATTGGGGCTTTCAAATATTTCTAAGATACTTGACCATTTTTTGGTATCTAAGGATTGGCTTGCTTCTAGAGAATGTTTAGTATAAAAAATATTATGTCTCCAAATCTGATCATTATTTGGTTGAGTTGGAAATCATCGAGGATACACCACCAAGGAAGAGTTATTTTAAATTCGAGTGAATGTGGATGTGATGCCTGAAGTTGATCGACTTGATTGGAGTGTGGTGGAAAGAAGTATCAAAGAGGGCAGGGACCAAAAGTTTTGTATTCTCATCAAAGTTGGTACATACCAAGAAGAAACAAAAAGAGTGGAATGCACACTCCTTTAAGAATATTTTTAAGGAGAAGGAGAGAGTAGAAGCAAAAATGGAGATATCAAATGAAAAAATCATTAAAAATGGTGTGTTCCAAGAAGATTTTCTCAAGGAAAAAGAGGTATAGGTTGAACATGCTGAGTTGTTAGCAAGAGGAATTAGTTTGGAAGGCAAAGGCAACAAGGAATTGGCTTGCAAACAGGGATCATAATACAATATTTTTCCATAATTCAGTTAGGGCGAGAAGGCTAATGAATAGAATCAATGAGATCAAGGATGGTGAGGGTAGGAAGATAATAAAAAGAGAGGAAATCGAAGAAGCTACGGTAGATTACTTTAAATCCATCTTGACATTGATAGGAGGTAGATAGATTAGATAATTTTGAAGTTACCAGTGCCATTCCAATATTGGTAAAGGAAATAAATGAAATGTTAATAGAGCTCTTCACACTTGAGGAAATTAGGAAGACAATATTCCAATCGCATTCGGACAAGGCCCTAGGCCCCGATGGCTTTCCAACAATATTTTATTAGAAATGTTGGTACATTGTCGAAGAGGAGATTTGGGAAATTGTGGAGGAATTTAAAGGAAGAAGAAGATTATTAGAGACATAAACAATACAACAATAACACTAATACTAAAAAAGGATGATTACAGATCATTCACAAATTATAGACCCATCTCTCTATGCAATAATATCTATAAAATTATTGTGAAAGTTCTGGAAAATAAGTTGAAGAGACTACTTGATCAAATCATCTTAGAAGAACATAATGCATTCACACCTAGCAAAAAAATTATGGACAGTATGATATGTAACTATGGGAAATATTTAGGTTAGCAGATTAGTGCATAATAAACAAAACCCAAAGTAAATAATGAAGCACAAAGGAGGAAAACATGAAAATAAAAGGAATAATCTCACCAAATATCTTCAAACTCCATGATTGACCTCCATTACAAATTCTTTATTTGCTGCAATATGTAGTTTTCTCTCAGATTTTGTGTGAGCAATTTATGACTATGCCAAGACCTAAGCAAAATGTTGAAGGATTTGATCACAAATGCAATACTATGCAACTAGTAAGCAAAGACTAAAATATGCCTAAAGTATGCCAAAATGCTAAGAGATGTAAAGTATGCCTAAGACAAGATTGCATGAGATAAGATGTTATGAGATGAAGTCTGTCAAATAAGGCCAAAATTGCCATTTTATAGAAAATACAATTTTAGATGAATGGCCAAGATTAAAAGTTGGCAAATGCCCTAGAATCAATGGACAAGATTCAATATGACAACCCACAATTAGGGTTAGGGCAACATTAGGGCATATTTGAAATGAGTGGACAAGATTTGATTTGAGAAAATCAAATCAAGGGTTAAAAATGTATGTGACAAGGAGATAAGATTTGATTTGAGAAAATCAAATCAAGGGTTAAAAATGCATGTGACAAGGAAATAAGAATGGCACGAGAAAAAAGAGAGTGGAAAATCAAATAATATTAGAAATTACTTGATTTATGGAGGAAAATTACTATTTTGAATTAAAAATTAATTTAATTAAAAAAGGTGGGGCCATGTGACAGTAAATAATTAATTTGAATTATTTACTAAAAGAGGGAAAATTAGAAAGTGGGACCATTTTAAATAATTTTTTTTTTTAAATGGGGAAAATGCCAAGGTGGACAATAATTAAATAAATTAAATAATTCATTTAATTATGAGAAGATATTTAGGAATTAATGACGTATTTATTTATTTATTTAAATAATCAGGAATAATTAATGGACAAAGATAATTAAATAAATTTAAGAATTTATTTAATTATGGAGAGACATTAAAGTATTAGCGACGCATTTAAATAAATAAATAAAATTTATTTATTCAAGTAATCAAGAAGAATAAAAGACATGAATTAATTAAATAATTAAAAATTATTTAATTAATAGTGGAAAGTGGACCAAAGGACATAATTAAACATTTCAATTATGCTAGGAGGAAAAATGGCGACGATAGAGCTTGCAGGTCTAGGTCATTTTTATGTGTCTACATTTTGCCCCTCTTTGTCATAATGCAACTTGTCGCATTGTGACAAAGAAAACAAGTAAAAAATATGCCCTAGTGAAAAATATGATGAGGAAGAATGACAAGGAGGTAACAGTATGCCCCCTCGAGAGGACAGGCGGGTTCAAAGAACACGGGTGTGCTCTCAAAATTGATGAGAAGACTAGAAGATGAAGAGACAAAGAAATGTTAGTGCGAAAGATATGGATGACGACAATGTGGACCAAAAGAAATGTTAGAGGGAAAAAGAAGAAGGGTGGGATGGGAAAGAAACCTTCAACATTTTCCAAAGAACTAATAGATGTTGCTCGAATCATCATTGGGTGGTAAAATGACACAAATGGACAACAAACACCATGGTATGACATAGACCAAGGTGTGCAAGGTCATCCACTTGCAAAAATAGACAATCGCAGACAAGGAATGTCCTAACTCATTA
Organism: Sequoia sempervirens; assembly: GCA_007258455.2. NCBI lineage: Eukaryota > Viridiplantae > Streptophyta > Pinopsida > Cupressales > Cupressaceae > Sequoia > Sequoia sempervirens. Next base: position 25,500 of record VDFB02382160.1, read on the forward strand.
TAAGGGCTAAGTTGCCCCAGTCTTTTTGTCAAGACAATCCACATACAACAGTCAAAGAAAACAAAATAGATCATGAGACATCATCGCACCTCTAAATCCTTCATGGGACATCCTCGAGGTAGCTAGTAACATGATCAAGAGACAAGACAGACCAAAAAAAAGACAAAATAGATGAAAGATAAGACAAAATAGACCAGAAAAATCCATAGCCAATTCAATTATATTTGCCAATATTTGGTTTCCAATGGTTGATTACATGATGATTTGATAGTTTGACAGTTTTGACGGTTTTGATGGTGCCTATTATGACAGTGCCTATTGTCAAGAGGGACACATCTTGAAAAGGGCGAATGACATTTTGACAATGTCCAAGTCCAAGAAGGACACATCTTGGAGGGGACCATAAAATGACGAGATTGACTTTTTGACTAATGTTTTGGCAATTTAATTGATGTTGACTGGATGATTGATTGGCTTACGTTGTCTAATTTTGACCGATTTTGACGTTGACGTTTCGAATGACTGTCTTGTGTCAAGTGCGACTGTGTCTAATTCATTTGACTGACATGACTATGTTTGAATTATGTGACCAACGTGACTAATGCTGACAAACCTAAAAGGACTGACCAAATATCTCGGGGGACTCCAAGATGAGCCTTGCCTACGTAGAAAATGTGTAGAGACAACGTAATTTGACAAATGACAAAGACTGACATGACTGACATGATGGAATTTGACTCTGTTTTTGGAATTTTTGATCGTTATTTGGATGTTTTTTGAATTTTTGACATATTTTGATTTTTTTGGATTTTTGACATTTTATGATTTTTTTGGATTTTTAACATATTATGATTTTTTTTTCAAAATGTTTTGAGAGGATCAAGACAAATGCATGTGAATGATGCCTACGCACAATAATCCAAGGACAAATGTGAATTTCCCCTAGTCAAGTTGAATACCAATTGACAGGTGATGATGACAATGACGACGTTGTTTGACGTGGTTTACATGGGAAAATTGTATGGATTAGGATCGTTACATTTGGAATAAATTATTTTCAGGACTAAAATGGGATGATAGAGTATCCTTAAACTGTTGACAAGGGAAAACCAAGATAGGCGACAAACATGAAAGGATGGTAAGTGACTTTGGTAAAAGATAGGAGACATGAGACTAGAGGAATTATCATATGATCTTTAAGGACTGTGTCGCATAAGTATAATAAGGCTATGAAGGTGATGACATGATGTTCCACAAATAGTGTATGACCAAAGGATAGATGTGTCAATAATTTTTTTTTTTTTCAAAGCATGATTTATTTTTGCATGTTTTATGTCAAGACCAAGGTAGGTGGGAAAATGGACGTGAATGGTATGGATTAAGTGGATAGCTTCCAATGTCATGAGGAAGTCATGGGAAATGAGATGATGTGCCCCCAAGTGTACTGGTCCACGTAGACAATTTATTTACACATGACACCTATTTGCCAGGTTTTCATCATGGTACTTATCCAGGGCGCCTGTTTGTCGGGTTTTCACCATTGGATGAAATTTTTCTCTTTACTATTTTTGTCATTTTTTTTTCAATTTTTTAGGATAACCCTAATGCCTTAGGTGAACACTGATTGTTCTAAAGCTGTTGAAGGTGTTGATGTAGAAATTGGTGCCATGACATGCCAATAATGACCTTTCTGAAGTAGTTGCCTTGTCAGGATCATAGCACTTGCATACAACTGTTTGATGTTATTGTGATCCTTTCTGATACTAGAGTTGGCCTTATCAAAATACACACATTGTGATAGAGTGCCATGAGAGTCCTTGTGATAAAGAGTTGTTTCCATGATGCAATGGATTTGTAACATGGGATTTTTGGACTTTAAGCGAGATGTAGGATTATGACTTTTGCTGGTAGATGTGGAAGAGTTGTTTGGACGTTTGGATGAAGCACTTTTTATTTTCCAAACTTGGGAGGGTGGGTGACATGGTTTGGAATTTTGATTGGGATGGTGTTTGGAACCAACACTTTTATATACTCTGTTTGATGACCATTTCGAAGGAGATGGACATTTATTATATGCGGGAGTCCTCTTTTCTTGTGGCTCCATATTTTGATTGACTTTTGCTTTTGAAATATTTTCTTTGCTTGATCCATCTTTCTTTGGGATCCATTTTAATTTCATTTGTCCACTTGTCTTTTTGTTTGATTCAATGGCCTTTGATGTTTGATTTTGGACTTTTGATTTATAAGACTTTTGCTTTAGTTGGTTCCAAATGAAAGGTTTAAGATGTTGGGAATGACAGTTTATGGTGTGGATGGAAGGAGTGTTTGGCAACAACCTTATGACAAGGATTACTCATGGCCTCTATTTTGATGTTTGTATCTGACAAGGTTGCTCCCAATATCGAGGAGGTGCCACTAACATCATTTGATTCTCTGACTGAGGAATAGCCAAGTCCTTGCCATCTAGGATTTTCATAAAATTTTATTGGTTCTCAAATGCCTTGCTTGTGTATGCCTAGTCCTTTTCCTTGATACTGCATGCTTTCACAAATTTTGTTTGCGATGGGGTATTTCTTGTTTTGAAAGCTAGGTGTGAACCCATCATTGTGTATGTGGACATTGTTACTTGGAATATTCTCGTCTACAAAAAAGCCTGCTCTGACAAAGAAAAATGCTCTGAGTTGATAAGATGTTGTTGCTTTGTTGACATGTTGGATATCCTTGGTTTGATTTTGTGACATCATATTCAGATGATTCTATTGGTGCTTCCAGGTGTAGCACCCCTCCATTTTGGCTATTTTGATCGTGCAGTGTTCTTCTTTGTTATGTTGTTTTTGTTTATGTTGTGACTATGGTACTTGGTTACTATTTGATCGATGCTAACTGTAAAGCGATGCGAATGTTATATTTTGATGTGATGGTATTTTACTCTGATGGTATCATTATGGTATGCTTTTAATTAGCCTAGCAGTTATTTGAATTAATGATGCTTTATGCTTTTGATTATATTATTGATGTTAGATTCGTCAGTTAGTAATACTGTATTGGTGAAGGGGATGGGATTGTACCACTCGCTTGCGAGCGCCCTACAATTCTGAGATTTCCTCTTCACTGTGTGTTTTATTATATCATATATATGCATGTTCGATATACTCTTTGTTCACAGGTTGAAAGGTACAGGACATCGACTCCACCTAATTTCATAGGTTTGAGCGTGTCCTTTGGCCAACGGTATTCGATTGAGAGATAGTAGCTAGGTTTTCCGTGCCAAGTCATCACCCTAGTCATAGTGTGTCATCGGGTTTTAGTCAGGTTAAGTTGCTTCTATGTTGTTCATCTCTTCTTGATTTCATTTAATTGCAAGCTGGTAAAGGTAAATAAATGACCTTATGTATTTAAGTTGTTTGTTAAATTCATCTGGTTATAATGTTATAAATGTTATTTAATTTATTAATTTATTTAATTTAATTAATAAAATGATCTAATATTGGATTGATTTATTTTATTGATTAATTAAATTAATTAGGTTGAAATGAATTAAGTTATCCATTTTGGGAATTAAAAGTGTTAATTTATTTTTGGAAATGAAAATATTAAAAAAGTTGTAAATTCTTTTGAAAAGGAAATTTTAAAAAGTTTCAAATGCTTTTGAAAAGGAATTATTAAAGTTTTAAATTCTTGTTGAATAGAAATTTTAGTTTTAAATTTTCAAATAAACAAAATATCTCCAAAAATGCATAGTGGGAGTAATAACTATGGTGGATGGGATATTTTAGGGAAGTTGACTAAATTTGGGGAAGTTTTTCATTTTTGAAAAAAAATTGTTGTTAAAAGGAAAATGAAGGTATTTTTGTTTGGATTATGCATTGTTGGATTTGGGTGAAGATTTTGGAAAAGCTTTGGAAGAATTTGGAAATTGCAGCTCAACTTCAATCTTCCTCTTCAAGTTTCCAACAGGTTCTTTCTTGTTTGCGTTTATTGTTTTGAAATTTAGGATCTTCATTATTGAAAGCTTGTTTGGAAAACAAATTTGAAAACTTTGTAAAAGCTTGAAAGAATTTAGATTTCTTGAAGAAAAACAATCCTTTTCAACAAAAATTTCTAGCAAAACAAATTTTAACAATGGAAATTTGAAAGAGGAACAAAAGAAATCAGAAAACCTTGTGTTTGGATTTGTGAAATTTTCATTGTGTTTTAGAAATTAAAATTTGATGTGTAATTATTTTGTAGAAAATTTGCCCAATTTGGGCTGTGAAATGGTATATATATATATATATATATGCACATATATATATATATATATATATGTATATATATATACATATATATATATATGTATATATGCATATATATATATATATATATATATATCTATACATAATGTATGTGTATGTAGCTTGTGTATATATACATGTTATATATATATATATATATATACATATATGTAATAATATATATGTATATGCAATGTAAATAATAATATGTATATATATATGTAATAATGTGTAATGCACACATATTTTGCATATAAGAGCATATGTTGTTGGCTGCAGGTTTTCATTTGAAATTTTTTTGTTTATATAAAAAAAAATTCTATGTCAGAGCCTAGGTATAAAATTCTCCCACTGAGCCGGAAGTCAGTTCTTTTAAAATATATATATAATATAAATTTCTTTTATTGTTTATTTTTTTTTTGAAATTTTGGGGAGGCGCCCCTGACACCCCATCCATGGGAGGCATTAGTGAAGGCGACCCATGATGAGGGAGAAGTTCGTAAACTCCAGCCGAGGTTACATCCCATTCTAGGAGTACCACAGTGACAAATATCATTCGTGGTTTTTTATATATATTTTAAATTTTTATATATATTATATATATGGTATATAATATATATTATATATATATAATATATGTTATATAATATATATATGTGTTTTATAATTTGGTATATATATATTTTATATATTAGTTTTAATATATATTATATATATATATATATTAATTGCATATTTAATTAGTAGGCAATTGGGTTGGATTTAAATGTTTTAGAATTTAAAGGGATTTTAAAAATATATAAATATATATATATATATATATATATATGAATATACATTAAGTATATAATTATATATATGGTTGATATATATTTATATTTAATTATAATGATTTTAAGATTACTTTATTTTAATGGAGGAAAATGTTATTTTATAATAAAATGATTTCAATGGGAAATGAGTTTTTAATATCTAAATATTATTGGGAAACTAAAGTAACCCTTAGATTTAAGTAATTATTGCTTGTCAAATGTTTAATAGTTATTTAATAAGGGTATGTGTTTAAAGAAAATGAATATCCATTTTTAATTGAAATAAGAATTTGTAAGAGAACGATGTTATGATAGTTTAAATGTTAATTGGTTGCAAATAAAATTATGATAAGACTAGTTATTTTCATGAATTGTACAATTGGGGGAAATTATAGAGATAAAAAATTAGCTATGATTTGTTCTTATCTTATGGATTAAATTGTCTTAAATTAGAAATAATTGAGCAAAGTTTATTGTTAAATTAGATTTAAGAAATCCGAATTTTAGAAGTTTTTAATTTGCCTGAATTGCTTTTAACATGTGTTTTTCCTATTATGTCTGTTGGGAAAAATGGGTTGATCGAGTTAGTAAGTCTTTTAGAGGAGTTATTCTATGTTGGGATGTTTTATGTGATGGTTCGATTTGTGAATGGCCTTGGGCAATGAGTATAGTTGTATCATGTTGTTTTACCCAATTTTCACGAACGGGGATGGTTTATGTGGTCTGTGCCTCCTTTGGAAGGAGTGGATTATGTATTTTGTCTCTTCCAGTGTTTGGAGTGAGTTTCCTTTATTTGTTGCCTCCTTGGATTGGAGTGGTTGTCTTATCTAGTTTACCCATTGAATTGTGGTTTTGTACCGTGTGTGTTGTCGATAGGAGAGTGGCTCTTTGTGGGGGTCTGACACATAAAGGGGTGCTAGGGTAACTCACTTAGGGTTTAAGTAAGTGATAACTTAAAAGGAATTAATGAAAAACTTTTACACTAATTAAGATAATGAATGCCTCCCTCATGACTCATACGCTTTTAAGGCTTGAGATGAGACGAGAAGCACAATTTGTATGAGGGCCCAACGACTGGTAGAGGCAAGCCAGGGTAACCCAAAATGGGGGTCCGGTAGCCTAGGAAGGTTGAGACAGGGTAACTCATAGCGAATGATGTGTGACACTCTCTCTATGTCGACCAGAAGTCAGTTTGTTGTACTGCGTAGATGATCATTGTTCTCTGGAAGCATTGTAACCTTTGTGTTAAGTGATGTTGTACTTATATCTAATTCGGTTCAGTTATGTTTTAGTTTGTGTCTAGAGGTAGATGGTCTTGTATAGGAATTCCTTGTTACTATCTCCTAGCACGGGGGGTGAGCCTTCGGGTATCACATGGTTGGGTGGAACGTGCACCTTATTCTATTGGGTCTTCTTCTTGTTCGTGTGGACGAGATTTCCAGTTGGAGAGCTCGTGGGATTCAGTTTCATTTCATGCTTTATTTATTTCAACTGAAACTTGTATTTTATTACCCCTCATTTATTATCGAGGTGGAAGATGTAATTTATAACCATGCTTATTGGATTTACCTCATTCATGGAATGAGAGTTGTAAACTTATTGTAAATTTATTGTTATCTGAAATCAAGTGGTATCTCTTATCCTTTGTTGTATTTTATCTTGTATGGAATGTATGTGTTTCTTAATTCGTTAAGTAATTTAATGCTATGGTTTCAATTCATGTTTCTTGTTTGGGTTTAAAGTAATCTCAGTCTCGTAACCTTAGAGGTTGTTGCAATGGGTAGTGATCTTGCATGTTAATTGTACTTAATAAAAAAAAATTAGTACGTTTGTGTAGTAAATTGCAACTTCCTCTAGGGTTACATGGTGGGGCATTACACTAGGTCGATGTCAAAGTCGTCTTTATGGTTAGCGTCATAGAGTCTAGTGAATTTAGCTATAGCTTGATCATTTGAAAATATGTCCATGGTGGAAGACTCTTGTTTTAAAGGAAGATTGTCTATGTGTCCAAGGGAGGAAAGTGTCTCATTTTGGGAAATATCAATATTCAGAGCTTGGATAGGGTCGTTGTCAAGTGTTTGATCATGAATGGCGTAAAGGTCAAGGAGTGGATCATTTTGGACTTCTTGGTCAATAGTCGTGTCTTGGTCAAAGATGAGATTGTCTTGGATGACATGATTGGGAATGGAGTCTTTGTCAAGGACCAGTGTATTTTGAATGCCATGATTGTCTTGAAGGACTTAAGGATGGGGTCATGGGAGGGACTACCTTGATCTTGACCTGAAGGTGATGTTATGATGTCATGCTTTGGACTTTCGTTGTGACATGTATCCTCAAGTTTATTAAATGGGATGTGACTTTGGACAATGATAGGATTTTCATGACTAAATATGGCTTGTGATGGAGTGACTTGGAGAGGATTTATGGCTGAAGGACTAGTTGAGACTTGAAAGGAATTGGTGAATGGAGGACTAGGATAGGACATGGAGGCTTGGACTGGATTAGTGGATAAAGGACTAGAATAGAACATGGAGACATGTACTGGATTAATAGGTGAATGACTAGGATAGGACATGGAAGCTGGAAATGGATTAATAGGTGAATGAATAGGATAGGGCATGGAAGTTGGAAATGGATTAATGGAACATTGGCTTCACTTGTAAAGGTTAGGATAAGGGTGACAAGTGGACGTTTGTTGTGGATTAATGACATGGCTCGTATTAAGTGACTCTTGATGGTGAGGATAGATGGTTGAATGACTAGGACTTTTGGATTGTTGGTAGGAAGAGCATTGGTTTTTGGATTGGAGGAATTGTCTCTTGAAGTCCAAGGCTTGTTGGTATTGTCTATTACGAAGCAATTCGTATTCAACTTGACTAGCAAGAAAATCAAGGTCAATGGAAGACATGATAGTGAAGTCTAGAGAATGACAATGCAAAGGGATGACTCTGATTTTGGACAAAGGCCTTTAAGGAAAAATGTCTAAAGACAAACTGAAAGTGCCTAGTTTTAGTCTTGGACAGTGACTGTGGTTTTTCAAAATTATAGGAAGTTGCGTCGTTTCAGTAATCAATTGCGGTTCAAAATAGCAAATGCATCGTTCTGGGTTGCAATTGTGTTGCAAAATGGCATATGTGTCACAATACAAGAAAGATATTTATTGACAGTGTTTGGGCTCGGGTTTGGACAGTGACTGATTTTTCTAAAGGACAGACAATTGCGTCATTTTAGGTGACAAATGTGATGTAGAAAGTCAATTGCATCATAGTTTCAGCAGATGCGGTGATTTAGACAACAGATGCATTTCAAGATTTCAATTGTGGTGTTCTATAAATCAAATGCGGTGCAGTACAAGATGTGTTGCACAGAGTAGAAAATGCGGCTTATCAAAGTGAATGCGTTATAGAAAATGTCAAATGCGACACAAAATAGCGAATGTGTTGTAGGCACAATGAGTCTAGTTTGTTTGCAATTTTGACAAAAATCCGAATTGTTTCAAGTTGAATGATTGTTCCCAGGTTTGTGAAATGGTGTTTGTTTATTTAATGTCTGAGAAAGCACTTGGAAAACACAATATCTTGTCTTTAAAATTTGAAAACATGCACAATGAAGACAAGCACAATCCTAGGTTAGGCAAGGACTATATTTGCTAGATTCCACGCGGGTTTCCCCAATCGCACTTATTCTTAGCGGATGAATCCAGAAGCTTGGCCACATGGGATCCCCCTTACAGTGCACTCACTTCTTAGGTCAACCAAGCTTCCAACCCCCATTAATCTCCCATGGCGGGTCAATCACCTCTACTAAGAACTGTGAGAATGTGGATGCCTTCACAACGACCGTTGTTGCACTAGCAAATAGATGGGATTTTGGCCACTAAACAAAAGGGTTCTAGTAAATTATCGAGGACACGACACCTCAGGAGCGTATAGCGAGCCACTTAAGGCTTTAACCAATCTACTAGGGGCTCTTACACCTTTTAAAAGAAAAAGGTCAGTACCCGTTTTCGAATGGCACTACACGGTTAAGGCCTACATACCGCAAGGAATTGACAATTTAGACTCATCCTTTTATATACCGGCCCAAGCAAAAAACCGGTTGGAGTCGTTCCCTCTTTCGAGGCAAGCCCCTCTAAGGTTCAAAAACATAAAATAGATGGGTTTGGTTTTCTGATCACCTTGTTTGCACAAGGGGAAAGCATAATCACCTACCACCTTCAAGCACAATCAAGCAAAGTTATTTTAACCTCCTAATTAAATCTAAATGAGACAAGCAAATGCTCTTTTTAAAGCACCAATGGAAGTTTTTTCTAACCTAAAACAAACACAAGAGGTTTTCAAAATAACATGCTTGGACATTCGAACCTACAAAACCACTTGTTAGTAGTCTAAAAAGATGTCTTGGACCCACAAAAATTCAAAGCCACATGTTGCAACAGCAAATTAGTAACCTACAAAAACCTCTAAACTAACATTTCTTTCGCACTTCATCTTATAGTCTTCTCATCAATTTCGAGAGCACACCCGTGTTCTTTGAACCCACCTGTCCTCTCGAGGGGGCATACCACTACCTCCTCATCATTCTTCCTCATCCTATTTTTCACTGGGGCATACTTTTGACTTGTTTTTTTTTCACAATGTGACAAGCTGTATTATGACAAAAAGGGGCAAAATGTAGACACATAAAAATGACCTAGGCCTGCAAGTTCTATTGCCATTTTTCTTCCTAGCATAATTAAAATGTTTAATTATGTCCTTTGGTCCACTTTCAACTATTAATTAAATAATTTTTAATTATTTAATTAATTCATGTCTTTTATTCTTCTTGATTATTTAAATAAATAAATTATATTTATTTATTTAAATACGTCGCTAATACTTTAATGTCTCTCCATAATTAAATAAATTCTTAAATTTATTTAATTATCTTTGTCCATTAATTCTTCTTGATTATTTAAATAAATAAATTTTATTTATTTATTTAAATACACCATTAATTCCTAAATGGCTTCTCATAATTAAATGAATTATTTAATTTATTTAATTATTGTCCACCTTGGCATTTTCCCCATTTTAAATAAAATGGTCCCACTTTCTAATTTTCCCTCTTTTAGTAAATAATTCAAATTAATTATTTACTATCAAATGGCCCCACCTTTTTGAATTAAATTAATTTTTAATTCAAAATAGCAATTTTCCTCCATTAAAAAAAAAAAAATCCTCCATAAATCAAGTAATTTCTAATATTATTTGATTTTTCAGCTCTCTCTTTCTCTGTGCCATTCTTATTTCCTTGTCACATGCATTTTCAACCCTTGATTTGATTTTCTCAAATCAAATCTTCTCCACTCATTTTAAATTTACCCTAATGTTTCCCTAACCCTAATTGTGGGTTTGCTATATTGAATCTTGTCCTTTGATTCTAGGGCATTTGTCAACTTTTAATCTTGGCCATTCATCCAAAATTGTATTTTCTATACAATGGCAATTTCGGCCTCATTTGACACACTTCATCTCTCAATCATCTCTTAATCTCTTGGCATCCTAACATCTTGGCATTTTAGGCATACTTTAGGCTTGTTTCACGGTTGCTTAGTTGCATTGTGCAACATTTAGATAGAATCCTTCAACATTTGCTTAGGACATTGGCATAGTCATAGTTTGCTCACACAAAATCTGAGGGAAAACTACATATTGCAGCAAATAGAGGTGTAATGGAGGTCAATCATGGAGTTTGAAGATATTTGGTGAGATTATTCCTTTTATTTTTATGTTTCCTTCCTTTGTGCTTCATTGTTTATTTTGGGTTTTGTTTATTATGCACTAATCTACTAACCTAAATATTTCCCATAGTTACATGATCTATTGGGAAAATGTGTCTCAACCTTGCAATTGCATAAGTTGCTATTGACATGTAAGGTATTGCTCATACAATGACGATGGGGGGCAAGAGGGGGTCCCCTCTGCGAGGGGTCTAGGGGGATCACCCCCACGATTGAGGGTCTAGGGGGTAGTACGCCCCAGCAAGGGCTTGGGGGCAGCTCCCCCATAAGCCAAATTTTATGTACACTTTATTATTGTAAATTTGAATTGTTCATCATTATGTCTCATATTTGACGGTTGATATTTTTATTGGATTGACTTGCCCTAGAAGGAAACTCTAATTTATGAGGGCATTATATTACGGTTGTGTATTGTGATGTATTTTGAGAGTCTAATAGCACCTATGTTACCTCTAGATCTTTGGATGGTGATACTCTTATGGGAAGCTTATACTACAAGTATATTGGGCAGCTTTTGGAGTGAGAGGTTTTTCTCCTAAAAGGGTTTTCCCCATGTAAATCATTGTGTTGTGGTATGCATGATATTTATGTTCATTTCTGTTTAAGTTTCTATAGCTGTTAAAGATCTATAAAAGTTTTGCATTATTCTCCTCTCAAGATTAGTGTAGGAAGTTGTTCTGCTACCTTAACTTCCTTACAAGATCCTAACAAATGAGGCCCTTCATTCGATCAAGAGCACAAGGCAGAAATGTATGATGATAAAGTTGGATGTGAGTAAAGCATATGATGAAGTTTGTTGGATATTTATTTTGGATGTAATGAGATGCTTTGGTTTCAGTGAGGAATAGCTAGAATGGATGTTCTATTGCATTTCTACACCTAGATTTTTTATATCTATCAATAGTTCACTATGCAAATTTTTTGAACCTTCAAATGGCTTGCGTCAAGGGGATCTATTGCCACCATTCCTCTTTGTAATCATGGCAGAAGCATTGAGGAGGTCAACAAGAGTCAATCAAGAGGAAGGGAGATGACACAATGTGGTGGTGGCAAGGAATATACAACCACTTACGTCCAATTCGTTGATAACACAACAGTATTTAGGGAAGCCAACTTGAGAGAGGCCTACATAGTTAAGAGGACTTTGGAATCGTATGTGGCATGCTTAAGCTAGATTATCAACAAAGGAAAATAAAATATATTTTTCTTCAATGCAAAGAAAGGCATGCAGAGGAGAATAGCACAGGAGTTAGGGTTCTCAATAGAAACACTTCAGGCTCTAAATATTGGGGGGCACCTATATTTGAGGGGGAAAACATTAAAAAACTATGGGGGGATGTCATGGAGAGGTGTTTGAGCAAGGTTGCAATGTGGAAGGGTTGTTGGTTGTCCCTAGTTGGGAGGATTTTGATGATAAAATTAGTGTTGGTGGTAATACTAATCTATGTCATGTCATGTTTACAAATGAAAAAAATGTTGAGAGTACAATGAATGGAATAATGAAATGATTCTTATGGGAAGTCTCCAACTCGAAGAATATAATTCCATTGCTACACTAGGAAATGGTTTATAAACCAAAAAAGGAAGGTGGTGCAGGCATAAATAACTTGGGCGATCACAACAAGGCTATTAGGGATAAGCTCATTTGGAAAATCTATAGGAAATCAGACACACCATGGTACAAAGTTATGAGGAGCAAGTACCTGGATTATGAGGATCCTTGTTGGATTTTGATAATTATAAACATAACGAGGAGCTCAACGATTTGGAAATTTATGTGGGAATGTAGGTCGATAGTAATGAAGCACCTAAGATAAAAGATTAAGGACGAGCAATCTACCAATTTTTGGAGATATTCATGAGAGGGGGCACTCCTATTTGGTGATGTTGAGGCATTGAAACCATTACAAAATTTGTTGGAGAGATGTGTAGAATCAAAAGTGGTAGACTACCTTAGATTGGTGTGAAAATTTGTATCCAAGAGCTACAAATGGATTGATCTTAGGGAGGTACTAGGGGATGAGGAGCAAAAGAATATCTTAATAGAGGAATTAAATAGAAGATGGATTATTCTGACACTAGGGAAGGACAAGATTGTTTGGTGCAATGAAAAGTCTGGGCAATATTCAGTAAGGTTGGGATATCAAATAATACAAGAGCAAGCAACCAGGACAGGTTGGAGAACAAAATTGTGTTGGGGGAACCATATTCTCTTGAAAGTGGGTGCATTTCTTTGGACAATGTTTCATAAAAGGATACTCATAGGAAAAAGGATACATAACATTGGCATCAAAGGCCCATAGAGATGCGTATTGTGCAAGTGCAAGGAGGAGACTACTAATCACCTCCTCCTAAATTATTAATTTGTAAGAGAATGCTAGGATTGGATCTAGGAAAAAATAAATTGGTTGGGACCTAGAAATGTGGATGTAAGGGAATTTTTGAACAGTTGGCCAATGAACTATGACTTTTCCATGTGGGGCGTTACTTGGAGCATGACTCCATCATTGGCAGATATGGAGGGAATGAAATCGATAGATCTTCAATGACATTGAATGCACATTTGCTCAGGTCATTTCCAAAATTGAGGTAGGCATATGCGAAGTATTAAATAGTAAAATACTCAGGAGGTTTGATCAATCATTCACCAGTTGGGACAATGAGCTACATAAAGAATGGCCGACTCTCAAGATTCCACAATTGGTAAACTCGAGAATGAGAAGTAGAGGTAAAAGAAAGCAAGCAAAATGGATTGCCCCACCAAGTGAAAAATTGGAACTTAATTTTTATAGGGTTACAAAAGGCAATCCAGAAAGGGTAGGTATAAGATGTATTCTAAGGGATGAGAAGGCTAAAATGTTGTGGGCAGTGAAAAACATTAGGGTTGCCACAAACAACGAAGCAGAAATGGAGGCACTCGCCAAAGGAATCAGGGAATGCAATCTCAAGGGCATCAACCACATCGACATAAGGGGTGATTCCATGATTTGTATTAATGCAATTATAAGAAAGGGAACACCAATTGGAAGCTCCAAGCCTGGACCGAGAGGTGCTTGGCCAATTTATACAGGGTGGGGGACTACATGATAAGACACGTTTATAGAGAAAGCAATATGGTGATTGACCTCCTGGCTAATGTAGGGGCAAAATGTGGGGAAAGAGACAAGATGGATTTGGATCCCTATGCGTGGCCAAGGTTGGATACAATCCTAACAAAAGATTCACGGGCGAATCTGACAACAACATGACTATCATTTCCTGGAGGTGGGTGAATGATCCACCTCAAATTTATCATGTTGGGGGTTGATTACTCTCAGGAAGAATGAACATGAAGGAGAGATCTGGACTTGATGGAGCACTGGCATATGCATCACCATAGGGCATTTTGGATGGGGCCAACCTCTATGGGGTACCAGTGAGTGAATGTGGTGGAATTATAATGTGAATAAGTATTGGAAAGCACCAAAATAACGATGGCATATGGATTCTTTTTGGATCTGGAGCAAAGGAGAAGTGAGTGTTCATTTGATTTATGAATGTGCATGGGGATTGTTGGATTAGTTTAGGCTGGCATGTGATTCCATGGTTATATTATAAATAAGGAAAGTAAGGTTGGGAAAACCAAAATGGCATCCAATCCGGTCTAGGGGTGGCTTGCCATTACAGCCTAAAAGCAAAAGAGGTAAATCAAGCGTTTGTTCAAGACATAGAAGGATAAGACTATGAGAGCTATCGTATAGCTCGTGGGTGTGGAGCGAAGGAATGCCAACCATATCCACGATGGAAAGGTTTATAAAGAGGTATTTACGAAAGTCATGCAGGTGATGGGGGCAAGAACATGGGGAGAGGTGCTAGCCAATAATTTGGTCGTGGATAGAAACAAGGATTTAGTGATTGCATGTATACCTACCATAAGTAAGAGGCTTGGGGTTGGTCTGATTACCGGGATATTTGATGCCTTGGCTATCAAGAAAAATAAAGTCTCTACCCAGGGGCTCACCTAATGAAGGAATGATCAAGAAAACAAACATTTAGTTCCTATGTTAGTCATAATGAAGATTTATTCTCTACCACCTAGATTGAGATAATTATTGCCTTCTCGAAAGGCTTGATGTATGTATTGCAATTGTGTGGCCAATATTAAGGACATGCTGTGGAACCTATGCAATTTTGTTCATGGTTTTAATATAAGTGGAGCTGTCCCCATGACAACACTTACCAAGCAAAAAAAATATTTGCATAAAACTAAGTTTAGCTTAATTTCAAAAAAATAGAGTTATTTTTCAAGGTCCAAATCAATAAGATAAAAGTTTCACAAAAAATCAATAGTTATCATATCATTTAGGCCAAGCTTGTCCACATTTAGGCTAGGCTCGTGCATATTTTGTTTAACTTCAATGTCCATTTTAGTTATGTTGCAGTTGAAAATGATCAACATCCACAATGAATTTGAACATGTCACTGATTTTAGTAACTAGAAATAACATTAACAAGGTTATGAGAAGAATTAAGTTATGTGATTAATTTGCAAATCTTTAAGGTGAATGCAAAGAATGATAAAACTAATCAGTTACAAGAGCTTGATCTTTGATACAGGTTACAAGAGTAGCTTTTATTTCAACTTCCTTTTAGTCTTTGCAACACCACCGACATAAGTAACTCTGTCAATTTTTATAATTGAAGTAAAATTAGGACTATGTGCAAGTTTGGTTTGTGTAAAGGAAACACTAACAAAATCAATAGGCCTATTTGGAAGAAGCTCTATGAGGAGTGTTTTTGCATTTATTTCCTGTTTTATTATTAGTAGTTAAACCAGGCAATTAGCCTGTAAGGTTATTTATATAATAATCTTTTACAATTTGTGACAACAAGATTGTTTTTAGAATAAAAATTTTCATTTCAATATTTTGATCAATGCATAAAACAACAAATGTTACCTCAAATTAGTATTTAGTTGCTAGTAACAAAATATTGTATGACAACTTCAATAGTTCATTGTTCAACATCTTTTTTGTTTTCTTGATTCCCATTGGATACATATGTTGATCCATTGATAGTGACAAAAAACTTGAAGTTTAAATTCTCAAGTTGACTTTGTCAAGGTTTTCAATTGTGTCGGTTTAGTTTGAATGGTTTTGATGACACCTTATAAAATTGAATTGCAAGAGTATATATAGAAAAAATGCATGAGTATATAAAAAAAATTGCATTTGGGTTTGTCAGTGTATTCAACTGTTAGAATCGATTGTGACCATGCAACTTTCATGCAGTTTGTCTATTGGAGCATCCTTTATTATCCCACTTCACAAAAAAAAAATATTTCTGCCATAATTATTAGCATTAAAATCAATTTTTAACATAGAACAAAAAATAGGCATGTATACATTATTATTAACTAGGATAACAAATAATTCATCACATAATCAAATTAATACCATCATGATAGGGATTCTAGGTGGTAGAGGAAATATAATTTTGTTCAAATTATGAGCCAATATTTATACCTCATTAGAAAGGACAAGTACTAACCAATTATATGAAGGCATAAAATTCACATTATGATGGAACAAAACCTCCATAGAAAAGACATCTCTATCCACATGATAAAAAGTCATGAGAGGACCAAGGATGAAAGGATAATTTGCTAGAAATAATAGAAACATATCCAAATTTCTAACATAGGCATGGATAGAGCCGAAAGACAATGAGTTATGAGAGTTTATGATGAAATATGTATCAACGAAATGCAATTGAGGGGAAATGTATACGATTAAAGACATATTAATCAATACAAGGCCAAATCCTATTAAAGATAAGTTAACGAGACATAAATAAGGTTAAATTTAAATCCTAATCAAATTTGATATAAAATTAAAGCAATTAGAAACCATATCCAAAAAAAATAATAGAAGAAAGATGGCCTTAAGATAAAAACCCTAAGCTACGGAGGAATGTCAGGTTCATCAAAATGTAAAAAACTAAGATAAATTTCTTAACTAAAATTATGTTTAATGATTATAACAAGCAATGTAATCCAATAAACCTAATTTAGAGCTATGGTAAATCGCGTGATAAATCATGTAATAGAATTTGGGTATCTTAAATATATAGAAATGAAAACACATATTTGATTTTGGCTATTGATAGATAATTGTTCACCATTTTGCTGATAAATTTTGAACTATAACTCAAAATCATGATTTCTTAGATGTTTTGGAAGTAGATTGACAAAATCTAGAATAGGCCATTCTCATAATTTGGCTAGATGATATCCATGAGTGTGGAAATGAAATAGATTAGATTTGGGAGTGCAAAAATGAACCTTGCACATGGAATTGAATTTGTACCTATGAGAATGAACTAGTAAAATTTTGATAGTTGAGATTTACTCACCTTAGTATTTTAATAATTGAACCATATTAAGTAGCAAGAGATGTTGACAAACACCTTTGGAGAATCTGTTGAAATGTGAAGTTCATGTTTTCTTCAATTAAATTGATTTAATGACAATGAACCATGATTGATGACAATAAACAAGCGTGCAATGAACCGAGCATGATGTGATTCTTCGATAAAGTTTTTGGAATGATCTTATAAATGCTTCATAACAATTCCTTTAATTAACCATAACATGCTCCTAGATGCTTTCAAAGTGAACGAATGTCTTTAAATATAATAACATAACACACAATCATATGCATTAGGTTGACTCATAATAGCTAATAAAGTGGTTGATAATGTTAAATTTGAAGTTTAAAAGTTTAAGGTTTAGATCAAAGACTCTAGAAGTGACCTCGCTCAAGTTTGCACCAATAGACTTTATCCAAGGTGGGGAATAAGGAGATTGGAATGTGATGATGTCATAAACCAAATTCACCCAAGAATATGCCACTTGTAAGTTAGTTATTACATTTAGGACACTCTAATTAAAGTGAGTCCAAAACATATAAGATAAGGACATGGATATACAATTTTCACCACCATAAATATTAAAAAAATTAAAAAAAAAAGTTTTCTAAAAACCTATCTAACTACAACTCCCTAATTTTTTAAAATACAACCATTATTTAAGTGTTTCACTAAACTCTCAATTTTAGACATAATATTTTTAGAGTATATGTACATGAGTTAGAATATTTATAATATTAATATTAATATTATAATATTTATAATATTTATATTTCGCATCACACTTATAATCTAGCCAATCCATCATCAAAAGAGCAAAATTCTTTTATAACCGTGGCCATAAGCAAAATTAATTTTTGTTGCCTTCCGTAATAAAGCTCTTCCGCCGACCTCACTTGGAAATGCTTTTGACAAATGACACTCTCCTCTTTAAATTCTGTACTCAACCACTTTCCACTATCTTTCTGACCATTCTCAATGTATTCCAAACAATTTTTACATAAAACCCTTCCAAATGATAGATTTTTCATTTTCCAATTGATTTCGCACAGCTCTCAGGGATTTTGGCCAGCAATCCCTGACCTAAAACTCTTACAGCAAATTATTTTTTTTGGCCGAAATGCGACAATTCAGTGGAAGCTCTGACAAAATAGTTCTATGAATCTCTAATCATACTGTGTAGCTGTGTTCAAACTCTAACTGCATCGCCAAACCCCAGCTGAATTAAAGTTCAAAATAAAAACAATTCTTTAGTTTTTGTACAGAAATCTGGTCTAGTCTCCGCAAAACTTGTACTTGCGAGCACAAAATATATATTTTCTGACCTAAAATTCTTACAGCAGATGAAAAAATATCTGGCCGAAATACAGAAATTCAATGGAAGCTCTCACATGATAGGTCTATGAAGCTCATATCACATTGTTTTGCTGTTGAAAACCTAACTGCGTCGCCAAACCCCAGCTGAATTTAAAAAAAAAAAAAAAAATTCTTCAATTTTTGTACGTAATTCTGGTCTAGTCTCCGCAAATCTTGTACTGGGTTTGCTTTATTTTCTTCTTTTGTGAGCACAAAATTCATATTTTCTGCTGGAAGGGGTTTAGTAAGCCCAAAAAAATAGAAAAAATATTGTAACTAGTAAAACTGCAGCATGGATACGCGATTCCCGTACTCCCCGGCCGAAGTGGCCAAGGTGAAAGTCGTGCAGTTCGGTATCATCAGCCCGGATGAAATTGTAAGTACAAAATTCAGAGATACCTGATTTTATTAACCTGCGTGGCTTGAATTATTTTTACTCTACTAGGTTGGATGATAGGAGTAAAAGTGGTGCGAGTTAAAAATACAAGGAAAAGATTAGCTGGCTGAGCAGAAAACCCATGCAACCCTACTTTATTTTCAGAAAAAGAGCTAAAAAATTTCATTAGACCTTAGGTCAGGTGCTTTAAGCCCTAGTATGGATAACGTCTCAAATTAAGAAAAAATGAGAAAACTGTGTTGTAACTTGAAAGTCGAAAATACGGCCAAGTTAAGTTTTATCAGCAGAAAATGTCCCGGGGAACCCTAGTTTACTTAATGAAATTGCACACATCATGTGTTCTAGATTATGTACTTTGACGTTACTATGTTTGAAAGCATAAAGTTTAATTATCTTTTTGAAACAACCACGCCCTATGTTCAGAATTGATTCTAGTTTTGCCAATATAAACCCCATTATATTCGGGATTTAAAACATTTTCTGAGTAGAACTGTGTAAGTGTATCAAACATTGTATAAAAAATTCATTCAGAAATTTAATACAAATCTAAATGCATTGTTTAATCCCAAATCTTGGCATTTTTATTGTAACTATCATGCAAAGTGTTTGAAAAGTCAAGGTTATGTAATAGGTATCTGGTTTGATAAATGGTGGATTGAAGCTGAAGTGGGACTTTGAATGTTTTTGGCAGAGGCAAATGTCCGTTGCACAAATTGAGTACAGTGAAACTTATGAGCGCGGGAAGCCTAAGCTTGGGGGACTGAGTGATCCACGATTGGGTACCATTGATAGAAAACTGAAGTGCGAAACTTGTTCTGCTGGCATGGCCGAATGCCCTGGGCATTTTGGACACCTTGAACTCGCCAAGCCCATGTATCATATTGGGTTTTTGAAGACCATTCTTTCGATTTTGCGTTGTGTATGCTTCAACTGCTCAAGGGTTCTTGCGGATGAGGTATGTTGCTAAAACTTCTGTAAAATTCTTTAGTTTGTTAATCTTAAACTGGACATTGACAGTCAAACTCAAAATGCAATTTATGGAATGATTGCAATAAAAGTGAAAACAGATTTATTTTAAAATGAATTTAAGTAAATTATGGAGTTAACAATTATCTTTAATTTTGAGGCTAAATAGTAATTACACTAGCTTGGAGATAACAAACAAATTTCTACGATGTTTTGAGCAGAAAAACAAACAAGATTCATAGTCATACAAATAAGCCATTGAATGCATTGTTGGCAAGATTGTAAGATTAAACAGTTGCCCATCATACATCACCTCTGAAGAGCAATCTACAATCCTCACATTCAAATCTTCATTCATTACAAAAACAGCAATCATATTTCAATTGTGGGGAATGTTTTTGTGTCGAGCAATGTTAAGACTCAATGCAGCTTAGTTGATTATAGTTTATGGCATTCAAGCCAAAAATTGCCTAACAATTAACTTGTCAACAATCTCTTTCAGGACAATGGTTTAAGATGTTTTCTATTAAACTATATTGTATGTAGTGTGAGGTGAAAAGAGAACCATATTTTATGTTAGATAGCTGTGTGCTCTAGATTGCTTCTAGCCTAACACCTCTGTTATATGTATACCTGTGTCAATGTTATATATTTCTGTGAGGTGATTATAATTCCAAGAATTTTATCATATGGACAGGCTGTATATTTCCCTATTCACACTTTTAGATACATTTACAACATAATTTACCTCCTGTGATATCACACGAGTAAATTTCAAAATCTGCCTTTGTTTGCAATCTTCAGAAATACTGAGCTCTATTTTATGTATGAAATGATAGGTGACAACTATATAAAAATAAAATCTCATAATGTAATTGACGGGCTTATGTGAGTGTCATGATCAAAGTATGCACATTCCAAACTATTCCACAGAACAAAACATTCAATTTCTGACAAACTTTAACTTATAGCATGGAAATTAGTTGCCCCTTTAATAATGCACTTTGGCTGCCATTGCTGAAAGTGATGAAATTATGGAAGAATAACTGCACAAATATTTATATTTAGAAGCTAATTAATTGCTTGAAATAACCAGGAATTGCTAAATAAATATTAGTGGAAGTTGTGCGACTGAAATAGCCAATTAGTTTGGCCACTTTTAGTTCTCACTCTTGATAAGACTAATTGTAGCCATATAATGTCAGATTTCTTTGCACAATAATATGCTTTTGCAAAGTGAAGGTGGGCTAAATTGGAGTAGGAATAGTTATGAAATGGTAATTGGAGCAAACAGAATCCCTTTGGGAGAAAATTATATCCTCATACAGGTAAATGACAAGGAGCAATCCACAGAAAGAAGTGAGAGTTTGTGAGCATTTCATGAAGGGAGCCATGTCCTGCCAAGGGACAGATCATCTCTTTTGTGAACTCCTTTACCCCACTCGGTTAATGGAGAGGTAGGTCAGGAGTAGCTGTCATTTTTTCATAGTGCCTTCAAGAGGAGGCATCGATATCCATTATTTTTCTTCCATTATCTTAAAAATGCCAGATTTGGAAATTATAGATGATGAGCTTCTTCCATAAATCATATTCTAAGCAGAAAACACTGTCATTTGCAAATTTGCAGGATCTTGTCCAGTAGTATATTTCCTCAGAGCATGGGTGCCTTTGAAATGGAAGGTTGTTTTTATTGATTTGGCTTAGATTCCTCTCAAAATTGTTGAATCCCAGGTTGAGCATCTTTGGTGAGATCATTAGAGGTTTGAAAGGTCAAGGTTCCAAGCCGACATAAATAAGGTGCTGATCTTAATACCATAAAGGAGTGCCATGATTCTCTCTAAGTTACGTGTATGGGTATGGGTACATGGATATGATATGCCGGAATGGCATTTTTTTGGGTTGGGGTCTGGGAACATTGTGGGTATGCCCATACAAAAAGCATATAAAAGTCATATATATATATATTGATATTTTTTATTTTTTCAACTATATTTGAAAAAATTATTGAATACTATAGATACGAAAAATTTAAACAGTATGAATAGTTATTAAATTATTAATAGAAATTTGCAAATGATTAATAAATATTCGTTAGTAACTAATAAATATGGAAATTAATATTGATATTAATTTATTAAATAATAATAATTTAGTAATATTGTTTTATATTGCAGAACCCATTGCCCGATCAATATTTCATCATCAATATGCTTGCTTCATTGTTCACCTTATATCTATGTTACTGATGAACAGACCCCCTATTTGTTCTGTGGGGAAATAAAGCCAGGTCGGACAGTGAAGGAAGAATGTCATGATGAATGGGACAAAGGAGGGACTTTAATCACTCGACTGAAAGGAGAGGGAAAATGCTTGTGTTGGGGGCTTGCCTTTATTACTAGAACTCAACCCCCACAATCAGATCATATCCAACCCTTTTTTTGAATGCGACTGGGATAATGTCTAGCAGAATAAAACTCATGAAATTGCATTTGAATAAATCCCATCTGCCGTTGTTCTTACCTCTTGTAGTGGCTAAAACTCACAGAATAACAAAAAAATGCTGCCGTTTAGGGCTTTTCTAGTCCAAAATTAAAAATAAATGCTTCAAAAATGCATCTGCGACTGAAATTGTTCAGGATTCACTCTAGAAGTGCCATACATTGAAATTGGTTGGGCTCGAGGGAAGAAAATCAGAAATGTTTCCAGTGGGAAAAGCATGTCCTAGGTCAAATCCACAGTCATTTTGTACCAGGAGGTGATTTTGGGATGTTTGGTACCCAGAAATGGCCCATATATGTGCCAGTTTGGTAAATAGATTTGTTAGTTTTAGGATCAGATTTGAAATAAGCAGAAACACAGAAATACAACAGCACATGAACAAAGAACACAAAATTTATCCTGGGAAAACCCTCCTTCTCGAGGGAGAAAAACCCAGCCAAAATATCTCTCTTATATATTGAATTTAAAGGAGCAGAAATCTGCTTACAATCTTGGCCACACACAAGGCCGATATGATGCAATAAAGAATCGCACCTCACTTAGATGCAAATACACAATTATATGATCTCTCCTTAATGTCGATTTGCTTTATGCAATAATATGATTTGCTGTAGATGCACGAACTCCTTGATAAGTGCAAATGTCTCTTGAGAATAAAATTGATGATCAAATGAATGAGCATCTCCTTCCATATATTCAAAGTTAGGTGCCTCTTCACAAGCAAGGTGACTCTTCACAAGGGTAGGCCTCATTCAAGAACCAAGGCGACTTTTCATCTTGGGTCGGCCTTTAAAATAATATTTATATATCATTTATTATTTCGATTTTGAGAGAAGGATATCTCCCGCAGCTAAAACATCAACACTCCCTCTTAGCTAGGGAGGTATCCTTCTAGATATCCATGTCATGGAGTCTCTCAACATGACATCCAGAATGGCTACACCCATTTGAGAAAAAGTTCATCACGGAGTCTCTCAACGTGATATCGTCATGGAGTCACTCAACATGACGTCCACCATGGCTACTCCCATGTGTGGAAAGAAACATATGCACAAGTGTCCATCACGGAGTTTCTCAACGTGATGTCGTCATGGAGTCTCTAAACATGACGTCTCATCTCAGTCTAAGAGATGAACAAGGGCTCGCACCTCATATTTCTCCATCTTGGAGAAATATACACTACAAGGGCTTTCACCTCATATTTCTCCGTCTCAGAGGAATATACACTACAAGGGCTTTCACCTCATACTTCTCCGTCTCAGAGGAATATACACTACAAGGGCTTTCACCTCATACTTCTCCGTCACAGAGAATAAAGATTACACAAATCTTCATGATGATGTGACTCCCTCTGAAGCTCCAAGTATCAACCTTCTGACCTCCTCGTCCAAGGTTGCCTCTGATGGATTGTCAGACTCCCTCTGAATGTTAATTCCTCCTCTTCGAAGAAACGTCTCCAGTTATGTGCCACCAACTTAGTCCCATGGCAGCAAGCTGTGTCTTCATGTTTGTTCATTTCTTCAGCTTGCATGTCTTCCTCACAGGATGCAGCAAGCAGTTCCTCCCTTGAATTCCTTATGCAATCTCTCATCATTCTTTTGCTCCTTGATCCGTCCTGGAAGCATTTTAGAGAGAATAATAATAGTTCAAAACTATCTTGAAGAGAAATATCAATGCTAGAAGCATACATGATTCACTATTCCCAATGTTATTGCATGAATTATTATTAACTATAAAATTCATGATCATTATTCAAACATAAAATACTTATCTCTTTATGTTGGTCAATAGATGTAGTTAGGTGCTTGTCTTGCAGTCTCTTCTCAGCTGTTAAATGTAAATGATAAGAGTTCCCTGAAATCTCTGAAGCCTCAAATGTATACACCATAGGTAATTTCCAAACCTTACACCAATGCGCAGAAGCTCATATGACTTGAAGAATAAACACTGTTTTTCAGACCTGAGCATTCCATTAAACTCATATCCCATATGACACAAGAATGAGAGGAGATAACATAGAACCTACACACTGTCTTCAGCAAGAACCAAAACATAACTCCATTACAGCCCGCACAGATCTTCAGAACAATGTCAAGAAACCAAAGTACCATCGCATGCACTCACACCAACAGCAGCTCGTGATTTTCCATATACAACCACACCACAGTCATATACTTCCAGATTTGTTCTCACAGTGATATCTAAACCCGACTTGCTACCTTTAGACGCGGTTCCTCCTAATATCTCTATATTGTCTTGTTGCTCCAATATTATAACAATATTCTATCACAGCTGAAGCTTCAAATATCGAACTCCTTGAAAGCACCTGAAGCTTAAAAATAAAATCAAATTCCTCCACACCTGGAAGTGATCTTAAATCTGCAATTGTTTCTGATCGAATTTCCCTTGAACCCGCTCTGATACCATGTTATTTTTAGGATCAGATTTGAAATAAGCAGAAACACAGAAATACAACAGCACATGAACAAAGAACACAAAATTTATCCTGAAAAAACCCTCCTTCTCGAGGGAGAAAAACCCAGCCAAAATATCTCTCTTATATATTGAATTTAAAGGAGCAGAAATCTGCTTACAATCTTGGCCACACACAAGGCCGATATGATGCAATAAAGAATCACACCTCACTTAGATGCAAATACACAATTATATGATCTCTCCTTAATGTCGATCTGCTTTATGCAATAATATGATCTGCTGTAGATGTGCGAACTCCTTGATAAGTGCAAATGTCTCTTGAGAATAAAATCGATGATCAAATGAATGAGCATCTCCTTCCATATATACAAAGTAAGGTGCCTCTTCACAAGCAAGGCAACTCTTCACAAGGGTAGGCCTCATTCAAGAACCAAGGCGACTTTTCATCTTGGGTCGGCCTTTAAAATAATATTTATATATCATTTATTATTTCGATTTTGAGAGAAGGATATCTCCTGCAGCTAAAACATCAACAAGATTTTCACATAATGTTAGAGTCTAATAATGTCCATAGCAAACACTGGCTACGATATCAGCAGCTTGCTTCAGTAAAGCTAGTTATTGCCCTCATTCAAGAATGAAAGCTGTCCACTTGTGAAATATTTAGTTGCATATAAATGTAAACCATATGGACCCGGGTGCTGGATACAGCAACAAGCTCACGTGGGGTAATTTTTTTCTTTGGATCCTGAAGAAGATGAAATTTGAACCTATCGCCAAGGTTTCTAATTCACTGTGCTGCATGTGTAGAGGTTTTGCAGATGGTCTCTGGTTTACTCTATATGCAATAACATAAGGAAATAAAAAATATAGTTTTTCAATATGTCCATGTTAACAGCATCATATTGCAAAAGAATTTGAGTATAACAGTTGGTTCCCTGTATATAATTGGAAATTCTCCTATTTACTGGAAGGTATTCACAAGAAATATGACAAGGTTGATTGACAGATTTCAACAAATAACATTTTTGGAATGTTTAATGACTTACACTGATGGGTAAAATTCAGCTTAGGAGAACTTAAATTTGTCATTTAAGCCATTCCCTATCATCTCTTGAAGTGGTAGTTGTAGCCATCACAAAAATTCGTAGCATTGTGAGGATGTGCCTTTGGATGGGGATGAAATAAGGTTTCAAGTTTCCATTACTAATCTAGGAAAAGTTATACACCCCAAAATCCTTTAGACTTCAACAAAGCCTTAGGTGCCAAAATGGTCTTGGGACTTTATGCAGAACATGATCAGCTCTTGAGCAGGATGATCAGAGCAAAATATTTGGACAGCCAATTACAAGACATAATTTTTTCTTCAATTAACCTCATCAAAGGGTCACACATGAGGAATTTCTTGGCATTTACCCAGATCTTACGTGCTCTTATCTCTTTTAATAAGTTGTTCAGAATGGAGCTTCAATGGATTTCTGGGACGAGTGCTGGATGACACATCTTCCCCTTGCTTCTCTCTCCCAACTTGGGGATTGGTGTAGGTTAGTAGTGTGTGGCCAATGATTGTGGAAAGTGTAGAAATGCTAAAGGAATTGCAGGATTATCAGAGTAGCAGAAAGAGACATCAAAGGACTACCTCAGCAATTTCTTTGTACCTCATTAAGCAATGCCCAAATAAGCTTTAAGGGTGTGGCAACAAACTGGGGAATTATTCGTTCATATTTGGATATATCCAAGTTTCCAATAATCTTGAACCCCCAAACTGGCCAGCATCAAGGATTTGGAAAAGCTACCTTACAAAACCCAGCGCTTTCATTTGGTTAAGCAGACTAGCAAAAAATGTTTAACACAAGACAGTTCCAGAAACTGATATGGCAAGTCCCATCACAATGTCCCTTGCATTGCAAAGAAGTGAACTCAGATCATCTATCCATGTATTGTGAATTTGCTCGTGCAATCTGGTCACATCTTCACACAAATCATGGAGTGCCAGTGTTTATCCTCGAAAATATACCTGCACTTATCTGCTCTCCACCTATGATCTGCCCCTCACGATGCAGTGAAGGAAAGGGTTCTAATTAAAGATCACATAATCCTTGCAGCCTAGGTAAATCCCCCACCCCTCCAACCCCCCAAAAAAAATAAAACAACACACCAAGCTGCCAGTATAGTCAAAAACAGTTTTCTAAGACATTTCACCAACACAAATCATTTAAGTTTATATTATATGTTGTCAAGCTAAAGGAATTTTTATGCCATGTTATAATATGCTTTTTGTAAAGAAGGCTTTATAAACTCAAGAGAATGAAATCAGAATCAGAAGTTGTTAGCAAAGTGTACAATTGCTTACATGTTCTTCTACATCAGATGAGTTAATGCTGGAAAATGCCTAAATGTAAGGAATAAAATTTCCTCATTTTGCCTACCAATTTCAATTTTTTTTCTTGTAGCCTTTTTATCTTATTTAAACCGAGGTTCTACCTTTTCTTTTTTTAAACAGGATGATCATCGTTTCAAACAAGCTTTGAAAGTAAAGAATCCAAAACACAGGCTCAGAAAGGTTTTGGATTGTTGCAAGAATAAAACTAAATGTGAAGGTGGAGATGTCATTGACGAGGATCAAGGTCAAGATGGAGATGATGAGGTTAAGAAGAAGCGACATGGAGGTTGTGGTGCCCAGCAGCCCAAGAGCTACATTGATGGAATGAAAATAATGGCTGAATATAAAGCTCCACGCAAGAAAGCAGATGACCCAGAGCAGTTGATGCCAGAGCCTGTTGAGAGAAAACAACAGTTATCTGCCGAGAGGGTAATTATGTTTAAGAAAAATTAATTGGATGTGTTCAGTTTCAGAATGCAAACAGTTTCTATATATTGTTGAGTTGTCTCAATGCAATTTGTCAACTATATGTAGGTTTTGAGTGTTTTGAAGCGAATTTCTGATGAGGAGTGCCAAATGTTGGGATTGAACCCAAAATATGCTCGCCCAGACTGGATGATTTTACAAGTGCTTCCAGTTCCTCCACCCCCAGTCAGACCTTCAGTTATGATGGACACCACAAATAGGAGTGAGGTGTTTTTCACACTTTCCTCTAGTACTTTAGACAGCCTCATATTTTTAGTTCAAAATTACCAAATCTTATAAGCTTATGCTTTGTAAATATACACATTTCTGCAGAATGGCATGTTTAAATCTCATTGATGCTTGAAAAGTTTTGATAGAGTTCATTCTTATTATTTTGCAGGATGATCTCACCCATCAGCTTGCTATGATTATTAGACATAATGAGAATCTAAAAAAGCAGGAAAAAACTGGGGCTCCAGCTCATATTATTTCTGAGTTTGCACAATTGTTGCAATTCCACATTGCTACATATTTTGACAATGAGCTGCCTGGTCAGCCAAGGGTAAATATTGTTGTCATTGATTATGTTTGTGTTTGAAAGCACCAAGCTAACATTTTATGCTTTTATTGTCAGGCAACCCAGCGGTCAGGACGACCGATTAAGTCAATATGCAGTAGATTGAAAGCTAAAGAGGGTCGCATCAGGGGAAATCTAATGGGGAAGCGTGTAGATTTTTCTGCACGTACAGTTATTACACCTGATCCTAATATTAACATTGATGAATTAGGAGTCCCCTGGAGTATTGCGCTGAACCTGACATACCCAGAAACTGTCACTCCATACAACATCGAAAGGTAAATGGCAGAATATGTTTCATAATCTTTGTTGCTGCATTACCATTTTTGTATAATTTAGGTTGATTCAACTTGTCTTAATCAAACAGATTAAAGGAACTTGTTGAATATGGACCTCATCCTCCACCAGGGAAAACTGGTGCCAAATACATTATCAGGGAGGATGGCCAGAGACTTGATCTCCGTTACTTGAAAAAGAGCAGTGATCATCATCTAGAGTTGGGCTATAAGGTATAAGATCAACTATTGTGATTCATATTTTCTGAAACACTTTCAAGCAAGGTGCTTATTTTAATTTGTGTCATGTAGGTGGAGAGGCACTTGAATGATGGAGACTTTGTTCTTTTTAATCGACAACCAAGTCTTCATAAGATGTCTATCATGGGGCATAGAATCAGAATCATGCCTTACTCAACTTTCCGATTAAACTTGTCAGTCACATCACCCTACAATGCTGATTTTGATGGAGATGAAATGAACATGCATGTTCCCCAGTCATTTGAGACAAGAGCAGAAGTTTTGGAACTAATGATGGTGCCAAAATGCATTGTCTCTCCTCAGGCCAATAGGCCAGTTATGGGTATTGTGCAAGATACACTTTTGGGTTGTCGAAAGATTACAAAAAGAGACACATTTATAGAGAAGGTGAGTAGTATGAGAAGTTTGGTGAAGTCTGCAGCGTCGTGTCTTGCAAATTTGCATGAGAAAGCAGGAATTTGTATCTGTTGAAAGTTTATATAATGATGACAATCTTGGTTTCTTTGCAGGATGTCTTTATGAATATCCTAATGTGGTGGGAGGATTTTGATGGGAAAATACCTGCTCCAACTATTCTAAAGCCAAGGCCGCTTTGGACTGGCAAACAAGTCTTCAATCTGATTATTCCAAAGCAAATTAATCTTATAAGGTACTCTGCATGGCATGCTGAATCTGAAACAGGATTTATTACGCCAGGGGATACATGTGTACGGATTGAGAAAGGGGAGGTTATTTCCGGCACTCTTTGCAAGAAAACCCTTGGGACTTCCACAGGAAGTCTAATTCATGTCATCTGGTATACTTCTATGCCACATGCACATGTTAAATGACAAATTAGCAAAAATAATGAGCAGTCTTCTATTTTGAATGACATATTTTGTTTGGGTACAGTTGGAATATATGAGTTTTTCAAAAATGTTTACTTTTCTGTGTTGTTTATTTTTGTGCTACTGAAATGTCATCTAACATAGCTATACTATATGCCAAGCAAAATAAGACTAGAAGTATTCTACAAACCGTAGAATATAATTATATTCCGAGATTTGCTGTTCTAGATGTATGTCATGTTGTAATGATGTATTTACATCTTGCAGGGAGGAAGTTGGTCCAGATGCTGCTCGTAAGTTCTTAGGTCACACACAGTGGCTTGTAAACTACTGGTTGCTACAACAGGGTTTCAGTATTGGTATAGGAGACACAATTGCCGATGCTGCAACCATGGAAGTTATCAATGAAACAATTTCAAAAGCAAAGAATGAAGTCAAACAACTTATTAAGGCTGCTCAGGATAAGCAATTGGAGGCAGAACCTGGTCGAACAATGATGGAGTCTTTTGAAAACAGAGTCAATCAGGTATCCTTGAATCATTTACAGTATATTTCTTTTTCTTTTTTTTATAATATGCTGCCTCTTACCAATGTGTCTTTGTTTTCCCTTTTCAGGTGTTAAATAAGGCTCGTGATGATGCAGGAAGCAGTGCACAAAAAAGTTTATCTGAGAGTAACAATTTGAAGGCTATGGTTACTGCTGGGTCAAAAGGAAGTTTTATTAACATATCTCAAATGACTGCTTGTGTGGGACAGCAAAATGTAGAAGGAAAGCGAATTCCCTATGGATTTGATGGAAGAACCCTACCACATTTTACAAAGGATGATAAAGGTCCTGAAAGTCGAGGCTTTGTGGAGAATTCCTATCTGCGTGGTTTGACTCCTCAGGAGTTCTTTTTTCATGCAATGGGAGGGCGTGAAGGTTTGATAGATACTGCAGTGAAAACGTCAGAAACAGGGTACATACAGCGTCGTCTTGTGAAAGCTATGGAGGACATCATGGTTAAATATGATGGGACTGTCAGGAATTCACTTGGTGATGTCATCCAGTTTCTGTATGGTGAGGATGGTATGGATGCTGTTTGGATTGAGTCACAGAAACTTGATTCTTTGAAGATGAAAAAGAAAGAGTTTGAAAATGTTTATAGATATGAAATTGATCAAGAAAACTGGAATCCTAGCTACATGTTGCCAGAACATGTAGATGATTTGAAAACCATCAGGGAGTTCCAAAATGTTTTTGACGCAGAATTACAGAAACTAGAGTCAGATAGACGGCAGTTAGGCACAGAGATTGCTCCCAGTGGTGATAACTCATGGCCTATGCCTGTAAATTTGAAGAGACTCATCTGGAATGCTCAGAAGACTTTCAAAGTTGATCCAAGGAAACGATCAGATATGCATCCAATGGAGATTGTAGAAGCAATTGACAAGCTTCAGGAAAGGCTAAAGGTTGTTCCTGGCGATGATCTCATGAGTATTGAGGCCCAGAAGAATGCCACTCTTTTCTTCAATATTCTACTGCGCAGTACATTTGCAAGTAAACGTGTACTGAAGGAGTACCATCTTACAAAGGAAGCATTTGAATGGGTAGTAGGTGAGATCGAATCTCGTTTCCTTCAGTCTCTAGTAGCCCCAGGGGAGATGATTGGATGTGTTGCAGCACAGTCTATTGGTGAACCGGCTACTCAGATGACATTGAATACCTTCCATTATGCTGGTGTTAGTGCCAAGAATGTTACTCTGGGTGTTCCTCGACTGAGAGAAATTATAAATGTGGCAAAGAAAATAAAAACACCATCACTTTCAGTGTATCTAAAGCCAGAGGTCAACAAGACAAAAGAAAGAGCAAAGAATGTCCAATGTGCTTTAGAGTACACAACCTTGCGAAGTGTCACAGAGGCTACTGAAGTGTGGTATGATCCAGATCCAATGAGCACTATCATAGAGGAGGATGTTGACTTTGTTAAATCATACTATGAGATGCCAGATGAGGATATTGCACCAGAAAAAATATCTCCATGGCTGCTGCGTATTGAATTGAATAGAGAGATGATGGTTGATAAGAAGCTCAGTATGGCGGACATTGCAGAAAAAATCAACCTTGAGTTTGATGATGATTTGACATGCATTTTTAATGATGATAATGCAGAAAAACTTATTCTGCGTATACGTATTATGAATGAAGAGGCTCCTAAAGGGGAAGCACAAGATCAAAATTCTGAGGATGATGTCTTTCTAAAGAAGATTGAGAGTAACATGCTCACAGAAATGGCTCTACGAGGCATTCCAGATATTAATAAAGTGTTCATAAAATCTGGAAAAATTAACAAATTTGATGAGAATGAAGGATTCAAGCCTGAGACAGAATGGATGTTGGATACAGAAGGGGTCAACATGTTAGCTGTTATGTGCCATGAAGATGTTGATGCTACAAGGACAACAAGTAATCACTTGATTGAAGTTATTGAGGTGCTTGGAATTGAGGCTGTGAGGAAATCTCTTCTAGATGAGCTTCGTGTTGTGATATCTTTTGATGGGTCATATGTGAACTACAGGCATTTAGCCATTTTGTGTGACACAATGACATATCGGGGCCATCTAATGGCCATTACTAGACATGGTATCAATCGTAATGATACAGGGCCAATGATGCGGTGTTCATTTGAGGAAACAGTTGATATTCTTTTGGATGCTGCTGTTTTTGCTGAAGCAGATCCTCTGAGGGGTGTTACAGAGAACATCATGCTTGGCCAGTTGGCTCCAATTGGTACAGGTGATTGTGCCTTATATTTGAATGACCAGATGCTACAACAGGCAATTGAACTCCAATTACCCAGCTATATGGAAGGAATGATAGACTTTGGCATGACACCATCTCGGTCCCCAATAACAGGAACACCACACCATGATGCAATGATGTCACCTAGCTATTTGCTCAGCCCAAGTCTCCGTAGCTCACCAATTACAGAGGCCCAATTTTCTCCCTATGTTGGTGGGATGGCCTTCTCACCATCCTCATCTCCTGGCTACAGCCCTTCATCCCCAGGTTACAGCCCCTCATCTCCTGGATATAGTCCCACGTCGCCTGGATATAGCCCCACATCTCCAGGGTACAGTCCCACATCTCCTGGATATAGCCCTACATCACCATCATACAGTCCAAGTTCTCCTGGATACAGCCCTACATCTCCAGCATATTCCCCCACAAGCCCTTCTTACTCTCCCACTTCACCAAGCTACAGTCCCACATCACCAAGCTACAGTCCTACATCGCCAAGCTACAGCCCTACATCCCCGAGCTACAGTCCCACTTCTCCGAGTTATAGCCCCACATCACCTGCATACAGCCCCACTTCCCCAGCGTATAGCCCCACTTCTCCGGCATACAGCCCAACATCACCTTCCTACAGCCCGACATCACCTTCATATAGCCCCACATCTCCTGCATACAGTCCAACATCTCCTGCATACAGCCCTACGTCTCCAGCATATAGTCCCACATCGCCAAGTTACAGTCCAACGTCACCTAGTTATAGCCCAACATCTCCTGGGTATAGTCCCACTTCGCCAAGCTATAGCCCAACATCTCCAAGTTATAATCCAGCCTCTACAAAGTACAGTCCGACTTCACCAGCGTATTCTCCAAGCAGTCCAAGATATTCACCATCAAGTCCATATAGTCCAACATCACCAAATTACAGGTAAAAATGGCAATACAATGCTACTGTTTGCTGCTTTGTCATGTCAATGAGATTTGTACATGGTTTGTTTTATCTTTATTGATCATTAAAGTTTTTTTTTTGACAGTCCTAATTCACCATCTTATTCACCAACATCTCCTTCATTTTCTCAAGCGAGTCCTACTTACAGTCCTACAAGGTAAGGCGGTGTTTCTCATTTTCCCAGTTCTTTGAATTGTTGACAAATGGTACTAAAAATTTCATCTAACTAGAGTTACTGTTTACTCATTTCTCTAACATGGTTAATTATAAAAACTGTTTTCTCATTTCTGTAAAATAGTTAATCATCTCCAGCAAATTGTTCTGTTGAGGCATGCAATGCTGATAGCTGCCTATGGATTGCTAACTTGCAGAAATCAGCAAACTTATTGAAATTAAATTCACTCCCATAATTAGATTTGAAAGTCTTAATCTGCTTACCAAACTTAAAATGCTTAAATTCCTCAAGAGCTTTTAATTTTCTTTTGAAACCATAATTTTAGACCCTCCTACTGTAAACATGATCAAACAAAAAAAACCTTGGCACCATAAAATGGAATATACGTTAAAATAGCCTGAACAAACATTGGTTTTCTTTCCAACCTAGCTTTCTTCAAAAGGCTTCCTGCATTGTTTGTCTGCCATTAGCATTGAATAAAAATCCTTTTTCTCCATGTGATTGTTGTGAACCATCTACCTCATGTTTCTTCTGCATAGTAGAAACATACTGAAAATTCAGATGTGTAGGAAAAGTCAACCTGTGTTGACATATGTAGTGACAATGATCTCTAACATCAAATTCAGATGTGTAGGAAAAGTCAACCTGTGTTGACATATGTAGAGACAATGATCTCTAACACCAGAGGCTTTAATCTTATTAATCCTGTTCTTATCCTCCAGAAAACGTTTACCCACACTAAATGCAATGTCCATATATCCATGTCTAAGTGATTTGACTAATATGCAGAAGATTCTTAATTCTAGGAATATGCAAAACATTCTGAAATATCGTTTTCTTACTTCCTGCAAGATCAATTTGCACATCTCCACAGTGTACCATCTGATGTGTGATGCCATCACTGAGAATCACAGATTCTAATCTTTTATCATCTTCTACAAGGTTTACAAACTAGTCTCCTAACCTCAGGTGTTTACTGGCACTGGGGTCAAAGTATAAATGCATAATTGTTCCTATTTACTGCGAAACCACAAGAGCATGCATATAATCTTCATCCTCATAATCAACATATTGGCCTTATCATCATTGTATTTGGATTGTTTCTTTATATTTTCAACTTATGCTGATAGGTGTTCCTTTAGTGAGGAGCACTAGATGAAATAAATACTTGGATTGACGGTGGAGATTAAAAGGACTACCATCAAACAGATCTAGACTGTCAAATCTGCAATGAATACATGATTGTGACCTACAACCTTGTCATGTTGCAATAAATCTATAATCAATGATCTATGGATTGTTCTTTCTATGATCTAATTACAAAATAGAATAAAATGAAATCTTTGATTTGATTTCCTACTAGCTGGCATATCTTATTTGATCTGATTCTAAAAAAAATCTCTGTTCCTCTATCAAATTCTATAAATTCTTGAGAGGGCTTCACTATCTTTAATTCCAATGGAGATATCTTCATCACTGTGATGAGGAGTTGACCTATCAACAAAATAGTGCCTCCCCCTTTCTTTTTCCTGTCTTTCTGTACTGTCTGTTGTTGATGAGGTTAGTGATGGTGAAAAGTGGAGGAAAAATCCTCATAGCTGTGCCCTCTGCTGCGCACAACAACCTACCAGCTGCGGTTGATGCAGTACTGCACCAAACTCACCACTTGTTCTCTCTTCTGTGACAGAACCAACTCGTATGGCTTGCACGTGCCTGGTTCTGTATACATCAGATTCTGCACAGAAAACTATAGTAGAGAATCATATGCAGATGAAGAAGCAGAAGTTACCAAGTTTGTTATGCCCTTTTGTTGCAGGCATGATATGAGCTCCTGCTCATCTTGTGCAGATGTGGAGATGCTCAATAGAAGTAAAGCATTACACAAGAAAATAATCCTCAACAAGTCCATGATTATGGAGACCTTCAACTCCCCAGTTCTAAAATTTATAAATATAATAATATTGTTGACACATTTTCCCCTTTGAGGAAATAATGAAGCTTGCTTGTGGTTTTTCCTTATTCTGTATTGAATAGATAATGAAGCCAAGCTTCCATGGACTTTGAAAAATGGAGCCACGTGAAAAAAGTTACTGGTCTTGTCACTGTGCACATGAACAATATGAGAGTAGTTGGTTTTTAATACTTATTTCTGATAAAAACCAATTTTTGTTTCATGAAATGGCAGCGACAAATGGCTGTAAGTTTCTTTCTCATTTGCAAGTGTTTCGGTAGTGGGTGGTATGCCCCTAGTCTGAAGCCTCTGTGAACTAAGTTCTTGACCATGCATATACACTACTTGGAAATCTTTATCATTTTCTGTCATGATAAAACTTAGGGCTGCATGATATGGTCTTCCAGCTTTTGCACACGTGAGATTGTAATGAGAGTTTTAACTACACCATGAGCAGGCACTCTTGCTCAATTTCATCAGGAAGACAAGGAAACAATGTTCGCATTGCAATGACAACAACACATCAATCTATTGCTGGAAGTTGTTGGTCAGTAAAACAAGAAAAAAACAATAGGTGTCTGACCAGGATTAAATGTATGGTCTTACATCTCTAATAGCTTATCAGCCATCGATTTGGTACTAAAACAGTACCTCTGTTTTCCACCTAAGGAAAGCCTTAAGTGTAAATAGATAGAACATAAATGAAGAAAATGTGTGAATGAAGTAATACAAAATTTAAAATTAGTATTAATAAACTCACAGAAATAATAACTAGTATTTGGACCTATAAGCTCAATGGGCATGTTGATAGTTTTCAAAATATAGTAAAATTTTGTTAGAGGCAGATAATTTTTCCTGAAGGAATTCCTTAATTACATGGAAAATGATATAAAATGAATGCATTTTATTAAATAGGTTGTTTATAGGATAGCAATTAGTGCTATAATGCAATGCCCCCTTCTTGAAGTGAGATTATAATAATAATAATAATAAATTAAAATATAAAAAAATTATATAAAACATAATATAATTGTAAAGTATAAAATTAAAGTTTAATTTAATCAAAAGTTGAGGGGCATGTGAAGAATCATGACTATTGAAGGAAAAAAAAGATATATAAGAGACACCAAACAAGGAGGAGTAGGGACCATATGAAAAATACACCTTTTATTATCTGATAATTACTCTTTTGTAGTGGAACTCCGAACAACATTTCATTTAACTCGAGGATGAAACCCCCTCATGGCAGAAATTGAAGGACGAAAACCCACAACATTTCAAGTTAAAGGATGAAAATCTCTAACTTGACAGAATTTAGAGACATTTCTTGACATTTATACAAAGAGAGATAACTGTAAATTAAAAGAAATGTTACAGCAGAGACTCAAGTATAAGTTTTATATTTTCAAAACTATGTTTTGATTAGATAAAGCGGGAAGGGCCTGAACCCATTACAAACCAGCCATAGAGGAAAAAGAGAGGAGTCTCACAAGGAATGAGACATCAGAAAACTCAAAATAACCAAAAAGCAAAGACCAACAAAAGCTTTTGACTGGAGCAAGGAACTGGAAGCTGGTTTTGGAAAGAACCCAAAAACCACCAACAATAGAAAGATCAAGGCAGTTTGATACCAAACTTTTGAAGAGGCCTTAGATGAGGGGCAGGACAAGAGTGGAAAGTCATTCCAATATTTGTGGGATGCAACTTAGTAGAAGGATTTCCAAGCACAACATTGAGTTTCCTCTTTATCCTGTACAGGGATCCTTTGCCATCATCACAGTGGTTTTCCAAAGAAGGGCTTGCAGCAGTATGATCAAGATCCTTACCATTGTGGACATACACTGTAGTATCCAACACTTTCCTATCATAATAAGGCTGAGGACACTGCGTATCAGGTGTGGTCTCATTGGAATGCACAGTATCATGGTGCAGCATAGAGGTTTCATACTGAAGTTCTTGCTCCCAAACCCCAAGCTTGGAGCAAAGTTTAACACTTTTGGGCAACTCTGAACCAAATTCAATCAAGACACAAAATCTAGCAAAAAAGAAAGTTGGATCTAGATTTAGTGACATTATCTAAGGTAATAAATTGACCAATAGCATTAGCAATTTCTTGTAGGATACCTTCATCCCAAAATTCCAAAGGGAGCTCTAGGAGACACACCCAAATAGGAAGCATGTTAACCTTGGTAATGTTAAAATCGTCAGACCAACTTTTTAAATGAAGAAGAACCTTACCAAAAAACCAAGGACCTCCCTGACAAATGCATGTGCGGTCCTCCATCAAGGCCATAATGCGAAGACCAAGAGCCATCCAACAATCGGAAGCCCAACTACGAATAACATCAATATTTGGTCGATAACCAAAAAACCTCCCAATAAGGTCAGATTGCAAACTGACCACAGTTTTGTTTATCCACACATCCAAAATGATGAGAGAAATAGTAGGAGCGAGAGGCAGCTCATCATCAACCCCAACATCACTATTTTGCAAGGAAGACTTGGGAGAAGGAAACCCAGGCACACTAGAGGGTAAGATAGGAACATCATCTTCAGAAAACCTAGCTAATCCTACACTGGAATGCTGAACAATAATAGGAACAACCCTCTGAGGAACACCAATCACTCCAGAAGCAGCAACTCCTCGAGGAAGAACATGAAGAACAGAGTTCTAACAAGAAAGAGGCCGAGGGTGCCGAGGATGCACAAAATGGGGAACCTCTAAAACACTATTCTGTTGCATCACATTTTAGAGAGGACCGTGAGTAGTAGGAATGGGGGCCTCCACCAAGGAAGGAAACCCCATAAAGTAGCCCACCCCAAGAAAGAGGGAAGCTCAGGAACCTTGTCACACACAACACCAACAGGGGAATGTAGGCGAATTGGTTCTGGCAAGGGAGACAACAACCATAGATCTGCCAGAGGCCGAGGAGGAGAAATTTTAGGAAGGGGCGGCAGAAAGCCCCTCTTGAGAGATTTACTTAGGTCATTCGACCTCAACCCATCCAAAACCAGCCTGGCAGAACTCTCACCATGCAACTCAAAAACCAAGTGCTTCTGGGAAAAATGATGGGCATCCAACCACAAAGTAAGAAGTGGAACCTTCTCCTCATTATCCATCTGAGCACTCCATCCCGCAAAAGATCCTGGCTCCACACATTTTTGGGCATTCAAATGGGCCTCCATGAGAATATTGAGGAGAGTTTCATCCTCAACCTCACACCATGAATTCTCCCACAAACCCACAGCCACCTCCTCTGAGATCGTGTCGCCCTCATCATCTGAATCTCTGCCATCTTCATCTTTTGAAACACCTTCTTTGTAGGAGCCACCACCGTCACTAGAGCAAAAAGCCGTGGCGGCGGCTAGGGAACTCGTTGCAAAAGACATTCTTTTTCAGACCGTTAGTAAGTTAATGTTATGTTAACAAAATTAATCTTTTAAACTTTTTTTGCTATCTTATTTTAAATCAAGTTTCAAGAACAATTGTGCTTATATTTCAAGTTTTTATTTTTAGAAGGATTATATCATATTCAAAACTATGTTGTAGGCTTTAAATCTGAAGTATATATAATCAGAACTATAATATATATATATAATCAACTATGCAATTATTATTGTGAGTTAGGGTTATTTTTCAAAGGCAAAATAAGGAAAATTTAAAAAGGGACATTACAAATAACTTTTATCACAAAGCAGTAGAAAAATAATTAGAATGGAAATCCATGTATTGAAAGCTGAAATTCTATTCCATCTGAAATTTATTAAAACCAAATTATTAGAACTAATTCCTTAATAGTCTATTAGAACTAATTCCTTAATAGTCTATTAGAACTAAAATTATATCTTGTTTAAATATTTGAATATGGTATGATAACTGATCTCAACATGAATATACCTTAGAGGGATGTGTTGTAATTGAAATACACTTCTTGAGAAAATTTGAACTTCTATCTTGAAAGGGCTGGTGGCTTGGTGGTGGAATATCTCACCAGCCACAAGCAGGTTCTAAGATTGAATCAGTCTATCCAATATTCCCATTATTGTAGCTATTGGGTACTTTAGATATAGTTTTTAGATAAATTACGATTACAATTTGAATGGTTGAAGTGTTAAAATAAGTTCTTCAAAATTGATCTTGAGCCTTTTTTGGGATTCCTATAGGTGACTCTTTTGACATGGGAAAATTATAAAATTCGTCCCAAAAATGATAACTAAACCATTTAGCCAAGAGTAACATAGTTTTAGATAAATTAGGATTACAATCTGAATGCTTAAAGTGTTAAAACAAGTTCTTCAAAATTGATCTTGAGCCTTTTTTGGAATTCCTATAGGTGATTCTTTTCACATGGGAAAAAATTGTCCCAAACAATGGTAACTCAACCTGCTTAGGCGAGAGTAATATTGAAATTTCATGATTGGTCCGAAGCTTGAAAATTACTTGGCAAGGATTTTTCTTCTTCCCCTGTAATTCAATTGGTAATGTGGATGTGTTTCCTTTATGTGGTAATGTGAATGCATGTGTTTATTGAAATAGGCTTTGAGAATGGCATGGAAAGTCGTCTCTTGGAGGTGCAGTATATACTGAAAATGCTCATTGTATCTACTATCTCCCAATGACAGATGTGCAAAGAGTTCACCTTTGCTCATCTGCTAGAATTTAAATGGGAGTAACCGAGTCCACTTTTTTGTCTCTTGGAGGTGCAGTATATACTGAAAATGCTCATTGTATCTACTATCACCCAATGACAGATGTGCAAAGAGCCTTTGCTCATCTGCTAGAATTTAAATGGGAGTAACCAAGTCCACTTTTTTCACCCCACACTTTAATCCTTCAATAAACTCTGCTGCCTACATCAACTCATTCAAAAATTAATCCCAGATCATTACCACTGATTCCTTCTGATTTAAGGCTGTTCTGTCAACACTTTGCGATCCTACATTCCTACAGCAAAAACAGTTGACTGGAGAAAAAAAAAGACAATTAGAAACCAAGCAGCTCTAATGACGAGCATCCAAGTTACATAAATAAGAAATAGAGAGCTAAATACCCGTGAACAGTTGAGAGACCTGAAAATAAGATATCATATGACAAGAAATGATAGTTGTGAATAGTATTGTAAAAGCATTATAAATTTTACACCCTCTTGAAGGAGGTCGAGGTGATCTGACGTTCGTCGTCTCCAAACAGAGATTAATGTTCTAAGCTTGGAAGCATATCTTGGGAGTATTTGTATGGAAATATTCAAACAAAACATGTTGGCACACAATCAGAGAAAAGATTGACGTCTGACCAAACACTGACAGAAAATATATGGCTTCACAGTTGAAGGGACTTAGTAGCTCCATGATCTGTTGCTCCATATAGTAGCTCTTTGATCTCTAATTCTGACCTTAGCCCCTGAGGCCCATTGCCTTGGGCTCTATACCACAATAATATGAGAAAATGAAATTGTGAGAGAATAGGAAACCCCTTGAACAAGTTTAACAATCAGACGACAGCTGAAGTAGATGCCAAGGAAGATGGTTTTTTCACAAACTTTTTCATACATTCAGACACTTGGAGATCCAGGAAAATGTTTCACTGTAGTGGTTTAATAAAGGAAAGAAGCTGAGGTAAACAATTCAAGGCTTTTGACTTCACTGGAGAATATGTTCTAATAGGTGAATGGGAGTAATATCAAATAGAAACGAGTATTAGATGGAAACAGAGGATTCTGAAAACAGAAGAGTGAGGAGATAGAAAACCGTATTGGAAATGTCATGGCCTCTCTAATCCTGAGTAATAATATATAAATAACTTATAATATAATTATGCTGAGATGTGTTATACAGTGACATAAAAGTGCCTCATTTGCGAGTGTGTAAATAAAAAAAAAACATGGCTGACATTATAAATATAATATAATTAAATTAAATGAGTGATATAACGACATTAAAGCATAGCTGCTGTAATTAAAAAAATAATGCAAATGTGACATAAATACACAATCTAAAAAGATAGAAATAAAATGATAAATCAAATCAAATAAAAAAATAATAGCAAAAGACTGAAAAGATAAATTTGAAAAAGCCAAATTACGGCAAAGGATTAGAAAAGGTCAGTATATTTGTCTTTTAACAATTACATCTCCATAATAAAAAATATATATGAGGTTTTTATCATACTCTTTTGCTATTGCAAATTTCAAGAAAAATGGCAAATTTTTGTATGTAAAATATTTCATGAGGAGCAGGCTATATCATTTATGTATCACAATTATTTTATAAAATAGACACCTCTGGAAATATATCTTTACATTATATATCACAATTATTTAGAAAAATAGACATCTCTGGAAGGATATCTTTACATCTTTTACGTAGATTTATTTAAAGGTAAGTATGCTAGTTATATATTAATTTTACTTCAATTTTATATAATTAATTATTATGCTTCTTATAAATTTTATATATTTATAGCACAATGTTACAGATTAATAATTAGATATTAAGCCCATAAAATGCTCATACCTAACAAAATATGCGTCATAAGGGCAAAAAATGAAGGTCCTAGTAAACTTAGAAATATTCCTTACAATAAAACTGAAACTTCTTGAAATGGAGTCTGTGGAAGGACCACTTGCACCATCTACCATCCACCATCTCAAGTTCTCTTCTGCCTACACATTAAAGAGTGGGTACATTTTATGGTTTTTAAGTAACAATCTGTATCTTTTCTCTGATAAAAATTCTACATGGGATTTCTGAGATCAAATTTTATTTAGATCATACTGGGTTCAGAGAATAATAGTATGTCGCAAGAAGTGATATCCTTTATATTACAAGCTACTTACACAAATTATTTAAATGGGATGTGCTTTTTCAATTCTGCTATAGCAACTCTACAATGATTCTGTCAAATTTGTACTTGTTTGTTACCATTACTGATGCAACTTGTATTGCAGTCCTCCATATTCACCTGCAAGCCCTGGATTCAGTCCAAGTTCACCACAATACAGGTAAATGTTAAAAGAATCCCGAGCAAAATTATCAGCTTGTATAAAATGCTCTGTGTGATAAAAACTTCGTCTTGATTTAAATTTTTTAAGCTTCTATCTAAAGGACTTCCAATTAGTTATTGGCTTATTTATGAATTATTGTTATACACTTAACAGTCCCAGCGCTGGTTATTCTCCAACTGCTCCTGGCTATTCTCCGTCTTCCACAAGCCAGTATACACCACAGTTCAGCAACAAAGATGAGGGGAGTACTCGGTGACTTGCATAAAGATGTTGGGTCTACAGATTGTTTTTTGTTTTGTATGATC
Organism: Sequoia sempervirens; assembly: GCA_007258455.2. Taxonomy (NCBI): domain Eukaryota; kingdom Viridiplantae; phylum Streptophyta; class Pinopsida; order Cupressales; family Cupressaceae; genus Sequoia; species Sequoia sempervirens. The sequence goes on from VDFB02382160.1 coordinate 68,378, forward strand.
GAGCAGAGATGTTGGACGTGGGCAATGGATTTATACTAATGTCTTCTTTCTAACATTATGGACTTAACTAATGTCTTACTGAGAAATGTGTCATTAGAGTTGGTATTCACAACATTTCTGGCAATGGATTTTGATTGGTGTTCTTTCCAAGCCCAATTATAAATGGTTTAGTATGAAATAAACCGTTTATCGCGGTTCTACTAACTCATTTATTCTTTTCTCATCTGCCAGTGGATCACATTACTGTGGGCATTTATTCTGTAAGAATATTAAACATATGATAAACTTAATGACAATTATGTGTTTAGTTAGTGGACAGTTATGTCCAATAGTTTTGTTAGTATAAAAAAATTAAAATAAAATTCAATTTTGTAAAGTTAATTTGTAAAATGTTTAACTTTAAAAATTATAAGAATTTTTGTGCATATGATTGATTAAAAAGTTATGTGTGTTGTATTGAAAAATTTGTTGGAAAATTTGTAGGGAAAGCAAGGTAAACATTTTTTTAAAGAATGATTTTTCATTTTCCTTTATAGAGTTATTTCATTAAATCTTTCTAAAATAAATAAATGTTATTTTCTTTTAAATGTTTTTTTTATGTAATTGTTATTTTTTTATTAAAAAAATCTCATAAAAATCAATTAACTATTTTATAAGATTTGATTCACACTATTAAAATAATAAAATAAAACTTAAATTGAAGTACATCCATAAATTAGCATATAAAGATAAATGGATTTGATTTTACACAACTAAAATAAAAATTTAAATTAAATTTTAAACTATTTGACAATCACTTTTTTTAATTTTTAAAATTTTATTAACTTCAAAACATAAATACATAAATAAATAAAAATAAGAATTAAATTAAAATAGCTAAAATTAGTATAATTATCAATCAAGTTGTAATTTTAATTTTATTATTATTAATTATTATAATTCTAAAAACATTATAATTAGGATTAAGATTAGAATTAAAAATAAGGTAAAAACTATTGCTAGAAATATTCAAAAATTAAAATAAATTAAAAATGTATATTATTAATAAAAATCATTTAAATATGATTAATGGATATAATACTTCAAAATTTTATTGTTAGAAAAATAAATTAAAAATATATATTATTAATAAAAATCATTTAAATATGATTAATGGATATAATACTTCAAAATTTTATTGATCTAACATTAGAGACATGCAATATCTAACTTTTAATTATTTCTAGTATATATTATAATTCATTTAATATATAATAATTAATAATATAACATTTATTAAATAGATTATTTATTTAAAATTTAGTGATTAAAATTAGGTTTATAGTTATAGATAGTGTACAACCATAGTTAGGGTTAGAGGTAGGTTTAGGATTAAGATAATGGCTTAGAATTTATTGTTAGGGTTAGGGTTAGAATTAGGGATAGAATTAGAGTTAGGGTGTGAGTTAGGGTTAGGTTTAGGTCATGCAAATAACTAATTAAAAATATTAAAACACTATAATTAACTAAACTTACATTTTTTTTTTCACATTAATAAAATTTAAATTTATTTTTTTCTTCAAATCTAGAAAACAATAATTACAATATTATAAAAACAAGTACAAGCCACTATTTGACACTTGTTACTTCATGTTTAAATATTTCTTGCTTCCTCTCTAATCAATACAAGAGTTTTATTTGCTGTCTCCCACATTCGATGGATAGATGATTTGTAGATCATCACTGTTTTGTTTGATTTGTAATTTATTGATATCTTCAATTGGTATTAAAGCACCGGGTAAGAGAAAAGACATCATAGTGAGGATTACTGGGAGAGAGTGCCAAATTTAGTGTAGCCAAAGAAACAAGGATCCGATGTAGATAGATTGAATGAAGATTGCCAAATAAAGATTGCAGGAAACTAGTCAAAGCTACTATTTCAATCAGAGCAAGGTTATTGTGTGCAGTCAAAGCTACTATTTCAATCAGAGCAAGATTATTGTGTGAAAGATTGTTGCAAGTTATGAAGGATAGATAATCCGATTGTTGGGAGATTGCAAATATTGAGATCAGATTTGAGTTGCCATTTTAGAGAGAAGATTGCAAAAAATAGGGAGATAGCCAAAGTCAGAGAGAAGAATCATCGCGGGTTTTGTAAGGCTGTCTTTTTTTGTTTGAAATCTATGTTTTTTAATTGAATTTAAAGGGGAGTGTATTGTTGAATTTTTTGCAAGAAGATTATCAGTGTTTTTTAGGGGGATTAAATTGCAAGCATAATTTATTGAGATGACAAATATTGTGGGTTCATTGGGTTTGTTGATTCCTATTTTTGATGGGGAAATTTTTTCTTTTTTTGGGGTCGGTAATTGGATTTGTTTTTGTATTTCTTAAAATAAAACATTACATCTTCCACCATTTTCTGCTAACCTCCACCAAAAAACTACTACTACCAGAGTTTTAGAAGCATCTAAACATGCTGAAAACATACATAACCCATATCACCTACACCCTACTTTGGATACCTCAATTGATTACAATACCATTGCATACAAGCAAAACCTAGATTACAAAAAAAAAAAACCCAACAAGCTTACAAACAGGCTTAACCCCATAATAAATGAGAGAGATAATGTTTAGTTTAAAACCAAAAAACCAAAAACTGGCTTTTCCTAAGCCTGACTACCCCTATCCTTCACCACTCCACACTTCTTCTTGCCCTTCGCCTTTCGACGACCCGTCTTCTGCCTCATAATGCCTGTAAAGACTTTGAGGGTTTGCCATCCGTGACGCGCCTTTTCCCTGCATTGGTTTTTATGTGCATCTTCCGGTCCTCGGATGAAAGGAACCACACCCCCATCACTAGCCCTCTCCTCATCTTCAATTCCATCACGAAGATCCACACCCACATCCAGAATTACCCATTCTAGAAATGAGTCAAGCCCGTCCAAGAAATCCTTATGCACAATTGTCCTCATTACTTCCCTAATGGTTTCAACCTGCTCACCCAAGTCCAGGCCCCACACCACAATTAAAGAGTAAATGTCCATATTGGTTCTATACCTGTGAATCAAACTTCCAAATGATTCACCCATTATCAACCTTACACTCTGCATTAGTTGCTCATCCATAAACAAAAACAATCCTGCAAGCCTCTGGTCCGTGGCGTCTCCATAAAACAGATTCAGTTGCTTCTTTAAACGGAGGGTGAAGCCTACCTCCATTTGAAATTTCTACAACACCGACTTCTCCACCAAATCCCACTACCTGCTACTTACTTGCACCTTACGCAAGTCTTTGTAAACAATCAAGGCATCATTAAAATAGCTCCTTACCTCCACACACCGCCTAAAAAACTGAACTTGTACTCCATGCAACACATCGACCTACGCCATCAATTCAACCATCCTTCCGTCAAATACATTTCCCCTATCTCTCTCTTCATTAATTCCCCTCCCTCACCACCTTATCACATTGCTTGAGTTTATTCATTCAAATTTAAATTTCTCAAATCTTCCACCTTTAATTCCCCGACCATTCTAAAATTTACTGCCCATTTAGATAAAACGTTCGCCTCTTCATTACCACTTCTCCTTATGTGGGATACATTAAAATCCTCAAACGAATTTAACTCCTCTCTGATTCTTTCTATGATGTTCTGAAGATGCCAGACCCCTATATCACCTTTCATTATCGCTTGTACTATGATCATGGAGTCACCCTCCAAGTGCAGTTTTGAAGCCCCCAACTTCTTGCCCAATTTCACAGCCAATAGTGCAGCTGTAGCCTTTGCTAAGTTATTTGTTCCCTCCCTTAGCTTTTTTGCTCCAAGTGCAATCACATTCCCTACCCAATCTCTTATTAAAAAACTGCTCCTGAAGGTCCTGGATTTCCCTTCGAGGCACCATCAAAGTTCACCTTCCACCATCCCTCCCTTGGCCTTTCCCACTCAACCATCCTGTCCACTTTCGCTGTTGGTTTAACCCAACCAAGCCCCTTAACGGGCATGGGGAAAAATTTACTTATTGGAGTACAAAAATGCAAACTTTGTTGAAATCTAAAGGCTTGTGGAATATTGTTAGTAGGGGGTATGAAGTACCTGAAGATGTTGATGCACTAACTAATCAACAAAAACAAGAATTAGTGAAAAATGAACAAAAGGATAATGAAGCTTTATTTTTAATTCAAAGTGCAATAAGCTAGTTAATCTATCCAGGGATTTGTGGTGTTACTCGTTCAAAATTGGCTTGAAATATTCTTGTAAATGCATATCAAGGTGTTCACACAACAAAATTGTAAACATTAAGGAAAAACTTTGAAAACATTAAAATGAGTCAAAATGAATCGATTAATAAATTTCTTATTAAAGTTGAAGGGATGATAGATTAGATGAGAATTTTAGGAGATGATGTGAGCAATCAACATGTGATTGATAAATTTTTAAGAAGTTTGCCTTCTACATTTGACAATGTTGTTTCTACTATAGAAATTTCAAAAGATCTCACACCCATGGAAATTGATGAATTAAGTGGCATCTTATTAACAACAAAAGAAAGAATGAAAAATAGTGAAGAATCTTTAGAACAAGCATTTGCATCTAAGGCAAACATAAGAGGAAAAATACATAAGTTTTCTAAGAGAAATGACTATCATTCCAAAATTGAGCATAGAGATGAATCTAGTAATATTTACAAGGGTAGGGGCTATGATCGTGGACGAGGTTCTAGTTTTCAAGAAGAAGTTCCAATTTTAGAGGTAGAAGCAAGGATATTGATAGAAGCAGGCATGCTCAATGCTTTCACTATAACAAATTTGGCCATTATGAGTCTGAATGTTGGCACAAGCAATCTGCTCATAGTGCTATAGAAGATTTAAACAAAATTTGTTTCTTTCATGTTTGAATACAAGTTCCAATGAAGAAACTTTATGGTATATTGATTTTGGTTGTTCTTCACACATGACATTTAATGAAGATTTATTTATTAATTTGGATGAAAAGCATAATAGTAGTGTTGTTTTGGGGGACAGTCAATTGCATGGAACTAAAGGAAAGGGAACAATTGAAGTGGCAAATGAAAGTGGTAAAATTAAGCATATTTTTGATACTTTGCTAGTTCTTGCTCTAAAAAAGAATTTGTTATCAGTTGGTCAGATGCTTGAATAGAATTATCAAGTTGTTTTTGATAGGAATGAATGTTATTAAGGATAAGTCACAAAAATATGCAGTGGTTACATGAGTACGCATGAGAAGTGATCGTATGTATCCTCTTCATCTGTCTTCAAGCAGGTAGGTCATGAGTACTATAGAGGTTCATGATAGTCGGTTGTGGCATCAAAGGTATGGACATCTCAATTTTGGTGGTTTACTTTTGTTTAAAAAGAAACATATGGTTGAAGGATTGCCATTTCTTAAGAATACACAAGACATGTGAAGAATGTTTGTTTGGAAAACAACATAGAAATACTTTTTTGATTGGTTTGTCAAGAAGGGCAAGAAAACCACTTGAAGTCATTCATACTGATTTATGTGGTCTTATGGAAATTCTCACTAAATAAATCCAAATATTTTCTCACTTTCATAGATGATGTTTTCTCATAAAACATGGATCTACTATTTGGTTGATAAATCAAAAGTTTTTGATAAGTTTGTTGAGTTTAAACAATTAGTTGAAAAACAAAGTGGTGAATTCATTAAGGTCATCAAATCAGATAATGGGGGAGAGTATGGGTCCAATGTATTTTTGGATTTTTGTAGAGAACATGGGATTCAAAGAGAATTTATCACCTCCTACACTCCACAACAAAATGAAGTTGCTGAAAGAAAATATAGAACTATAGTTGAAATGGCAAGAAGCGTGATGAAAGAAAAACATCTAGATAAATCCTTTTGGGTAGAGGCAGTCTCTATTGCAGTTTATTTGTTGAATAGGAGTCCCACAAAAGGAGTTCATATTGGGATAGCTAATGAACACTCTTTTCGTTCTTATTTGTTGTTTTTTCACTATGTTTATTATGAGGGAGAATGTAAGAATAATAAACATACAATAAACTTATGAGAGTTATGTGTTTAGTTAGCAAATAGTTATGTCTGATTAGATAGTTTTATTACTTCATTTATAAATATTTCTTGCTTCCTCCTTAATCAATACAAGAATTTTATTTGCTGTCTCCCACATTCGATGGATACCTTCGTATTCCTCCTTTAGTAGGGTGAAGTGATGTTCTATATGGATAGATTTGTGTGACAATGAGATTTGTTGGAATATTTTATAGAATGGGGTATTTTGTTGCATGTTGTGGATAGTTTAACAAGTTGCAGAGAGATTTTCTCAAAGGATGGCATTTGTTTATAATTGTTGCTAAGATATTTGGTGGTTTTTGGGAGCATTCGTAGGTTGCTTACAAAAGTTATTAAAATCATCAAAAACAATAGAAATGAAAATAAAACGAGCAATTAATAGTTTCAAAATGTAGTAAAAATGAACAAAACATAAAAATCGAAAGAAAGATATATATATAATAATGGAGAGAGTATATGTTTTTTTGGGTAAGTCTTCTTGAGTTTTGTTCTATTCTCTAAGATCTGTTTTTTGTTAAATAACTGCACTCATTCATAATTATAGGCATTGAACGTGTGCATACTAACCAATAAATACAGGTGCTCTATGCTTTTTAAGGCCCTTAAAGACTATTCATAGTAAGTAACCATCCTAATAATGGCTCAAGTGTTAAAATATATTATAATACACAGATTGACATGCTCTTGATGGATCATGGGGGTAGACCAGCTAACTTAGACGTCGTATAAGTCGTTAATGTCCAGTGAGGTAAATGTTATGCATGAGATGTTCTAGTCATAACATAAGGAACTGACAAAGGTGAGGATGTATCACTAGCTACTAGTGAAGCAAGCAATAATTACTACTGTTAATTTTGAGAATAAACCAATCAAAATTTAAAACAAGTTCTTTATCAAATAAATTAAATGTGGGGTATGCAAATTTTATTATTACATTTTGTTTCTACTTTGAGTTGTATTTGAATGTTATAATGATTGTGCATCTTGAAATATGTACTCATCCAAATCTGCATATGAAGTATATATTCAGATATCAAAAGAAAAACAACAGGAAGTATGCAGTGGAAACCTTGGACAAAGAATTAAATGCACAGAAAAGACAGAGGCAGACTGAGAATTACGACAGTTCAGATTTTAGTAAGACACAAATGCTATCTTTAGTTAACAGTTTTTTGCTAATATATGTGTATAAATGTTAGTTTTGTTTGTCTAAAAACATCAGTTTGTATATTTGTAAGAAGCTGTTTGGAGCTTCAGATAGTTATGTAAAAGGCAGTAAGCTCAAAAAAACAGGTATGCATTATGTGTTAAGGAATTAAATGCAAAAGACAACATATAGTGAGCTGACCCTGCGTGGTCTGTGTGTTACTAATTTGTAGTTGGCGAAGATATTTGTATTGTTTTGTTAAACGATATTTATTTTTAAAAAATGGAAAAAATGGTTCATATTTGGTAGTGAACTTTGTAAGTTATCATGTGATGTTTACTTTTGTCTTATATATTTTATAGGAGTTGAGGCCAAGTCTTTGTAAGAACTTGAGAGTGTATGCAAAACTAATCATGAGACTAATAGTGATAAAATATACCCTCCTATGATTGGTTTTATTTGTAGGATACAAGGGATTATAAGAGGAAAAAAATAGTAAATGAGAGTAAATGCAAATAACATGTAAGCATATATCACAATGAATCTAAAAGAACATCATATAATGATTGTGTGAATGTCTCAAATGGGAAGTGTGGTAAGCACATGTTAGATAGGGTATTGAGAAATAATAATGTTACCCCTCAAATGGAAAAATAATGGTGATGCGGCCCTTAGTGGCCTAGGACACTCATGTAAATACATGATGCATTACAATAATGTTTGCTCCTCCCCAATGTGGCATCCAAGAATGTGGGTACACACTAGTTTAGGAAAGGTGATAAATCCCTTGTGTTAATGAAAATTTAAGTATGTAGCATCAAATTGATAATATGGGGAAGGCCCGATGTGAACCTTCAAACATGGTTAAGTCATGCAATTACACAATCTAATAGGGAAGGATAACCTCAATGCTCTTGAATGTGGTAAAATGGCTACAGATGACACAAATGAATCATATGAGCACAACACTACAAGATGTAAGCTTGTATTAAGGTAATGCCTCCACATGGGCTTAGATAATGTGATAAGGTACAATTACATATAATGAGGGAAAGCATGATAACCCCCAAATGTAGTGGTATGACAAAGATTGCACAATATTTTAATATTCCTCAATTAAATGATTAGTTCAAACTTGAAAATCTCTTTTTCAATCAAACTTAAATTAGAGCAAATTGGGTAATACTGAAATGAACACCAAATTACACCAAAATAAAATTAGATATTGAGCAACTAAAATGGAATAATAAATTTCAGATATTATCATAGATTTTTTTTTTGTCATATACATTAGATAACAACAACAAACAACAGTAGCAAAATACACCACCAATCTCTAAACTAGAAACCAAAACTCACACTGAAACTAAGGCAAACTTCACACAAACTCACCTAACTTCACACCAAAGTTCAGGAACAACAAATTACATATTAAAATACTCCAATAATCATAAGCATATGTTTTTGATAAAGTAAGCAACATTTATAGGGTGCTGTATCCTTTACACAGAGGGCCCTCGGGGCCAAAAAGGACAAGAACTAGAAGAGCTACAACAGGCCAACCAGGCCACACATAGAATAGAACCAAAACACAAGGAACCGACAGACAACATGTTGGATGAAGAACAAGAACTAGACGACCCCAGAATCTGGGGGGTAGGGCTGACTCCCAAAACCCGAGGACGCGGTTTGGGGAGTCCTTTTTTTTTTTTTTTGCAAATAACATGTAAGCATATATCACAATGAATCTAAAAGAACATCATATAATGATTGTGTGAATATCTCAAATGGGAAGTGTGGTAAGCACATGTTAGATAGGGTATTGAGAAATAATAATGTTACCCCTCAAATGGAAAAATAATGGTGATGCGGCCCTTAGTGGCCTAGGACACTCATGTAAATACACGATGCATTACAATAACGTTTGCTCCTCCCCAATGTGGCATCCAAGAATGTGGGTACACACTAGTTTAGGAAAGGTGATAAATCCCTAGTGTTAATGAAAATTTAAGTGTGTAGCATCAAATTGATAATATGGGGAAGGTCCAATATGAACCTTCAAACATGGTTAAGTCATACAATTACACAATCTAATAGGGAAGGATAACCTCAATGCTCTTGAATGTGGTAAAATGGCTACATATGACACAAATGAATCATATGAGCACAACACTACAAGATGTAAGCATGGAAGCTTGTATTAAGGTAATGCCTCCACATGGGCAAGATAATGTGATAAGGTACAATATAATGGGGGAAAGCATGATGCCCCCAAATGTAGTGGTATGACAAAGATTGCACAATATTGTAATATTCCTCAATTAAATGATTAGTTCAGACTTGAAAATCTCTTTTTCAATCAAACTTAAATTAGAGCAAATTGGGTAATACTGAAATGAACACCAAATTACACCACACTAAAATCAGATATTGAGCAACTAGAATGGAATAATAAATTTTAGATATTATCATGTATTTTTTTTGTCATATACATTAGATAACAACAACGAACAACTGTAGCAAAATACACCACCAATCTCTAAAGTAGAAGCCATAACTCACATTGAAACTAATGCAAACTTCACACAAACTCACCCAACTTCACATCAAAGTTCAGGAACAACAAATTACATATTAAAATACTCCAATAATCATAAGCATATGTTTTTGATAAAGTAAGCAACATTTACAGGGTGCTATACCCTTTACACAGAGGGCCCTTGGGGCCAAAAAGGACAAGAATTAGAAGAGCTACAATAGGCCAACCAGGCCACACATACAATAGAACCAGAACACAAGGAATCGACATAAAACATGTTGGATGAAGAACAAGAACTAGACAACCCCAGAATCTGGGGGGTAGGGCTGACTCCCAAAACCCAAGGACGCGGTTTGGTGAGTCTTTTTTTTTGCACCATAGACCAGGAAGGCTCGGAGCCTAAGTCAACCGAGTGAGGCAAGATGAGCGGGTCATCCACAACCACAATGGTCGGAAAGCCACCACGCAGCAAAACTGACTGCGCAAAAGAGGAGACGGGGACATTCGGGGGATCAACAACAATGTTCAATGAGGGACAGGCAGTATCAGTCGACGCAGTGACAACAGACTGTGGCACAATATCCACAAAAGGGATAGTTGGAATAGGAATCTAGGGAGCCACACCACCAAAGAAGAGTCCTCCTCAAAGGGATCCTCCGAAGGGGAAGAGCCCACCGTGAGGTGGTCTGAGAGAGCGTCTTTCCACCAAGTAGCAGTGCCTTTGCGGCGAGCAATGGGGTAGCCAGAGGCCAAATGACCAATAGAGAAACAATGTCTGCACTGAAAAGGGAGTCCCTCATAGTCTAAAAGTTGTTTCCAAGGTCTTTCCTCCACCATCAAAACTGCATCACCATGGAGAGGCTTGGAGATGTCCAAATCAATTAAAATACAAGCCACCGACGTAGTATGCCCAAGATCCCTAGATGTAGCATCCACCTTCAGAAAGCTACCAATGGCATTGCCAATGGATTCAAAACAAGAATCCTCCCAAAATTGAAGAGGGAGATTCGACAGACGAATCCAAACTGGTCTGATATTTAGTGGCTTTGTTAGAGGGTTGAATGAGCGCATCCAAGGCCGAATGAACATCAAATGGACACACCACATCCACACCCGATATCATAAGCATATGTTGCTAACAACATAAACTGAAACCCAAAACTCTAAACTATGCACTTCAAACCGGACAAATTGTTGCAAACCAATTGACCAAAGAACACAAGAATGGAAGCTTTCAACACTAATGCAACTCCTGTATGAAATTTCCCTGAGAGACCCTCAAAATCATTGTCTTTGAGCCTCAATCCCCCTAGTTTATTATCTCTGGAGATTCATCCTTCATTGGTTTACTAGCCTCTGAAGAATAATCACTACCTGTGAGAGAACAATGCATAAAATGAATGAATAATGAGAGACAAAAATATTTATATGCAAATCCCATTCTTGCACCAACATGGATGCCCAAAATCCAATGCCCAAGATGAGGAATCTTGCATGCCTCGAAAATATCTCTCACCATAAGATGCTTCATGTAGATTGTCCAGTGTCAAATAGCATCTTACACCATTAGAAGTAAAAATTGACTATTACTTGCACCAACTAAAAATCATGCCCAACTTGGTCCCAAATTATTATTTATGAATATTTATAAATAATTTACCTCCCAAAATAATTTAACTTATTTAAATTTGAAAGATAAACTTTCCCATTTCAACTTCCGATCTTAACTTACTATTTCGGGTTTACTGAAAAACTATTTTAGAAAGGGGACATGAAAAATTTATTGAAAGGGAAAATACATGATTCCCCCTATTATAACTCAGAGAGCTATGAATGTAAGACTATAATCAATGTGAAAGGAACAAGATAGCCTTGAATGACCTAATAAAAATAATATGATAATCAATACTTTGAACTATGTTGATAAGAATGAAAGCATGTACAAATCAGATGTAAAAAGCAAGTATGAAGTATAATTTTTTGTCAAGTTTTTATCTTAGGGTCCAAGAATGATAATGCGATAAATGTGCATGTCACATGGCATGACAAAATTGTTGGAAATTAGTACACGTGTGGTCTCAAGATGTGTCAATATATATAAATAGGTGTCATGTCAATGTGGTCCTCCATAGATTATCATAGGTAAGAACAAGGGCTACTAGGTTTGCAATACATTTGAAAAAAATCCCAAGCACACATGGGTTGTGTCACCATGAAATATGTATGTTATCATTGATATGATCATGTTGGCTAAAAATGGCGGTCATAGGATATGGTTTGCAAGTTACAAATTTTTAATCTGCTATATAAGGGAGGGTGAATGGTGAATTAACACTTTCATTTGTTCATTCACCCTTGAGAAACTAATACATGTAAAGCTTTAGAGTACTCTTTCATTTTTCAAGATGGTGGCTTATAGGAGTTGTGTGCCTACTTGGGATGGTTGTGTATGAGTTCAAATTGAGCATGGATACACCAAAGATATAATGAGTCACTTCAAAACCTCGAAACCCTATTTTTTTCATTTTTATTAGTTTTTTCAAAGTTGATCATAGTTTTTATTTTAAAAATGGTGTAATTTTCATTATGTTTTGGTGCTCATGGACTTGAACATTAGGATTGTTCTCATGCCATGGGTTCAACTTGTAGATTTGACCTCAAGAGCAATGAACATCAATATCAATAGGTAACATGCTTTATTTATGTAATTTTGTATTGAATTCAATCATGATATTTATTTTCTTATTTTTATGTGTAGTAGGAGCTATAGATCCACAAGCATTCAAATAACCTATAGTAGTCAATCTACATGCATTGCCTTTTGATGGTGCATATGGGTCCTATTGGAGGCCACAAGTTGTAGATATATGATCACATTTCCCATGCTACACTTTGATACACACATTGATTGCTCTCAATGAGTGATGAGGTTTGGACATCACAAAATTTCAATTTCTCATAGGTGAAATGAAAGTCATACTCGAGGTTGCGCAATAATTATATGCATTCTTGTTAGAGGGTGGAGAGTAGAGGTTCATAGCACCACACTACATAAGATCATGATTTATTGTAGTGGTGTGCATGATGCACATACTACCATCAAGGTGATTGAAATTCACTAAGCTCATGATTGGTACAATATCTTGGGGGCACAAGTGGATTTTGTTCATTGTTGGTCTCTTTATTCTCCTCTCATATAGTTATGTAGATAGGTAAATGAGCAACAAATAATTTTTTATGGGGCTATTCTCTCCTAGCCCAACTATATGATTATTTGTATGCATTCATTGATTAAGGGGTATCACTAATAAAATTAGGCCTATTAATATGTAAGATTGTTGTGCCCTCAAGACTTCCATCAATCATGACATCTCTATGTCTAGCATTGGTATCTCAATGGAATACCACATAAATAGGTAGGTGGAGAGATGGGAGGACCCTTAAAGCTTGACAATATGATTTTAATAGATTAAGGATTGCATATTCACTTGTAGGTTATATAGATAGTTGGCCATGGATGCTAATGACATATTCTAGTTTGCATGAAACACTCTAGGAGGATATTTGCAAGGAATAACACAATTGTAGAGTTATTTTATTATTAACGTATTCTACTAGTTTAAGCTTTGATAGATTGTCCTCCTAGAGTTTGTGTTAGATATGAGACATTAAAGCATCATTTCTATAAGGTGAAATACTGAGACTCACAACCTTGGCATAAACATATATAGATGATGGCAAGTAGATCCCTTGCGTAGATAACAAACATATGATGTGGGGGTGTCCCAAGAATATGAGGCATGATGTGAAATAGGTGGAACACCGCCTTTCTATCCTCAATACACCCACAACCACACCCATTTTGAAAGGGGTTGATCCATTTGGCACTCTAAACATTGCCCACTTCAGTAGGTACCAATTGATGTAGATTAGAAAGTTAGATATTTAGGTACACTAGTCATTATATTACATTTGAAAACATCCTTGTTTTGTGTAATGAACCTTATCTAAAATATTTGTATGAACACTCAATTGTGAAATACCCTCTAGCAATATATTTCCAAAACATATAAAATATGAAAGTTTACAATACATATAATAGATTTGCAAATGAAATATTAGGACTTGAATATTTTATTCCAATTTATCACTCAAGTACTTGACAAGTTGAAATCATTACAAAGACATCATGAACATTCCAATTTTTTTGAGATATTCCAAAATGATGTTGAAGTCCTCGAAACTTGAAGGGTTTTCATCTTTAAATTCAATAGCTAAACATAAGCATTTGAACTAGTGTTGGGGTTTCTTGATAAGATGATGAAAATGAAAATTGATGAAATTACCCACCTTATATAAAGGTTGAAGGCCTAACATGGGTCCACATGTGTTGAGATTTGTTTGAAAGCTTTCTACATTTTACATTCAATTTTGGGCCCATTCATGGCATCCTTAGTTGGTTGTGGTGATTGGTGAATCTCTTTGTTTGAACAATAGGTGTCCATGAAAGTACGTGCCAAAAGGTGGGGGTGTAGGGAATGTGTACCATAAAGATGCAATGATGAGATGGATTAGGGAATCTGGAGTTGGGATGCTACTATACAGTCTTTCCATTTGGTATTATTTCATTATATTCTTTTGAATTTTTGAAATTGGAGTTGCAAGGAATGGGATGTAAGGATGATGATGTGTAAGGGGATGTAAGGATGCTGGGGTGTAATGGGATGCACAAGTTTGGGGATTTTAATAGGTAGAGTGGAAGAACAATGGGGATTGGGATTTTGAGATACCTAATGTAGGAGGGTGTGGGGTTTGGGATTCAAAGATAGTTGATGTAGGGGGGAATGGTGAATGAGCTTTTGAGATACTTGATGCAAGAGGGAGTGAGGATTAGGATTCAAAGATATTTGATGCAGGTGGGAGTAGGGATTGGGATTTGAAGATAACTGATTTAGGGAGGAGCATGGATTAGGGTCGAAGGATACTTGATGTAGGAGAGAGTGGGAATTGGGCTTATAGAGATACCTAATGTATGAAGGAGGAAGGTTGCATGGGCATAAAAAATGAAAGGAAGGCATGATAGTTTGAGAAAGTTTGAAATATTGCCCAAGGTTAGAAAGTGAATTTGATGTCCTCATACTTAGGATTAGGTGAATTACAAGTCTATCATTCCCAAAATTGATTTCCTTGAAGTATTGAAAATTTGTATGCTCCAAGATCTTTGGTCCTTCCCAATTGGCAACTTCAAAAGGTAAATCCTTTCAACAAACTAGGTACTTTGTAATACTTTTGTCCCTCAACTTATTCAACTTAGTAGTAATAACAACATTAGGTTCTAATATGAGCATTCCCTCATCTTCTAAGGGTGGAAAATATATTGGTGGTGTGATATATTATTTGAAGGCTATACTGAGGAAAGACACATGAAAATATTACAAATCTTGCTATTTTTGGGTGATTCCAAATCATATGCAACTTCATCAATTATCTTTAATAACCTATAAGGCCCATAGAAGCACGGTTTGAGATTTTAATCCTTGCTAATTTTTTTGGAGGTTTTCTTATAAGGATACAACCTCAAAAATATTATATCTATAACTTCAAATGACCTCTTCATGTGGTTCTAATATGAACCTTTTTCTTTTTTGTAATTTCTAGATTAAAATGCTAAAGGTGATATTTTAGTGATCTCAATATGTCTTGGCTATGCTCCACCAAGTCACTAGCTATTGAAACTTTACTAAGGGCATGTGCATGATCATGGGGGTGCAAAAAGTGGCAATGAAGAAAAAACACGTTTTTACTTCGTCCAAATTTCAAAAAAAATTCTGGACTTTTTATATGGGTTAGGTACAATATCTGTTTTGGTTTGGTATTATCTGTTTATAATGGATATCCGTTATATACGGATATTTATTTCTCAAAATTAATTTTCATCAATATATGCAAACAAAATGGATATCCATTTCAAAATGGTATCCGTTTTGAAACGAATATCCGCTTTGGAAAGCACAAAAAGCACAGTTCAGTAAAATGGGCATAACTTTTGCGTTATTGATCAAAATTTCAACTTTTTACAAGCGTTGGAAAGGTGATTCAAAGATATATGCAATGGATAAGATTATTTTGATAGATTAAGCACAAAAATTAAATTATAATCATTTTAAGTTCCTCCTTAAGTTTTAAGATTTTAAATGCTCATAATTCTTGCATACAAAGTCTTTTTTTCATTTTTTTTGTAATAATCATCCTAAATGACTTGAAACATTAAATAATTAATAAAAAATGACTTTTTTTTTTACTAAGGAGAGTAAAAATTTGCATAAATCATGATAGAATCCCTCCTTGTTGTCTTTGACCCTATGCACATCTTTACCGAAGTTGAATTAGGAGAACACACACACACATATATCTCCCTATATCTATTTAGCTGTCTCTCCCTCTCTCCCCCTCTCCTTAATTTACCCTCTCTACCTATCTCTCCACTTTTCCCTTACTCCGCCTTTATCTATATCTCCCCTCTCTCTCTTCCTCTCTACCTAGCTCTATCCCTTTCTCTTCCCCTCTATCTTTCATAGGTTATATATATCTCTACATAGCTCTCCCTCTTTCTATCTATTCTCTCCATATCTCCCTCTATCTATATCACTTCATATTTATATATCTCACTACTTATCTCTCTCTCTCTCTCTATGTCTCTTGCTCCTTCTCCCTCTCCCTCCCTCTATCTATTTATATAATCTACATTTTCATCAAGTTATCTCCATATATCTCTCTCACTCATATCTAAACACTCCCCTATTTATGCCTCCATATATCTATCTCTTTGTCTTTAACCCTCTCTCCATATCTCTAGTACTTGTATTTCTCACCTCCTTTCTCTCTCACTCTTTCCCCCTCTATCTATATCTCTATATCTCTCTCTTTATATCTATTTATATCTCATTATCTATACCTATCCCTTTCTATCCATATATTTCTATACCTCTATCTCCCTATCTCTCCATCTCTTTGTATATCCCTCTATCTTTATCTCTCTCTTTCCCTCTCCCACTATATATTGATATATCTCTGCCACTCTTCTTCTCTCTCTACCTCTCAACCTATATCTTTCTATCTACACCCTCTATATATTTCCCACTTTCCCTCCCTCTATCACCCCCTCTCTATCTCTCGCTCTTTATCTCTACCTCTTTATCTCTCTCATTTTATCTACCTCTATCTCTCTATCTAGGGTACTTGGAGAGAGGGAGTGGGAGAAACTTTAGAGATAGACCTAAGAGGGAGAGAGACTTTAGAGTGAGAGAGAAGGAGAGAGAGAGGGAGGGAGAGAGACTTGGGAGGGAGAGAGGGAGAGGGAGAGAGACTTCAGAGGGAGAGAGGGAGGGAGAGACTTAGAGGGAGAGAGGCGGAGAGAGAGGGAGAGAGAGTTATGTAGTTAGGGTGGGAAGGAGACACCTGAGAGAGAGAGAGAGAGGAGTAGAGAGATAGGTCTAGAGCTCAAGGAGAGTGAGAGTGAGAACGATAGGTCTAAAGACGGACAAAGAGATAAGGGAGGAGGGATGGAGAAGTAGATAGTTAAGTCTAGATTTCAATAGATTAATAGGGAGAGGTCTAAAGATGTAAAAAGAGTGGGAGGGAGGGAGGGAAAACAAGTGGAGGTGTAGGTCTAGAGCTTAAGGGGAGATAGTGAAATATAGAGAGGTAGAGAAAGGGACAAAGAGACTTGAGAGAGAGAGAGAGAGAGAGAGAGAGAGAGAGAGAGAGAGAGAGAGAGAGAGAGAGAGAGAGAGAGAGAGAGAGAGAGAGAGAGAGAGAGAGAGAGGGAGGGATGGAGAAGTAGATAGTTAAGTATAGAGTTCAATAGATTGATAGGAAGAGGCCTAAAGAGGTAAAAAGAGAGGGAGGGAGAAACAAGTGGAGGTATAGGTCCAAAGCTTAGGGGTAGACATAGTGAAATATAGAGAGGTAGAGAAAGGGACAAAGAGATATGGTGATTTATGAAGATTTGTTCATCTCCTTACTACAAAAACTATAAATATTTAATTATTGATTACTTTTTCTAATGTTTCAAGTATTTTGAGCTGAGTGTTACAAAAAAATTATAAAAAAGAGACTTTGCATGCAAAAGTAGTTAGCATTTGATGTTTCAAAAATGAAATATGAAGTTTAAATGATTATAATTAATTGCTTGTGTACAGTATAGAAACACTACCTAGTCCATTGTGTAGATATCTCAATCAACTTTCCAACGCCTATAAAAAATAATTTTTTTGATAAGAAACACAAAAGTTATGCCCATTTTACTAAAGATGGTTTTTTAGGTCTTCAAAATGGATATCCGTTTTTTCAAAACAAATATCTATTTTGAAGACCTAAGAATGGGTACTTGTTTTCCAAAACGGATATCCATTTTGTATAACAAAATTTGTAGCCTTGGGATTTCCCTCGGGTTTGCCTTGGTTTTTGGCTTGGCATTGCCAAACCTGGAAAGCCAATTGAAAAAACATGTTTACAAAATTTCCTGAGTTTTCCGAAGTTCGCCATTGTGGCTGATGATTTTTTTTATCTGAATTTTATGAAACAAAAAGGGTTTATAAATTTTTTTTTCCAGCTTTCCACCAATATGTGCCTTATTTTGAATTTAATAAATAATTATTATTGATTTTCTACATACATTACAACTAAAGTCCTAATTGATAAGCTGATCGAAAAACTTCTATATCTTTCAAACTATTTCACAATTTTCAAATCTAAAAGATGCGTCACATTCTATGCTTCATATACTATAAGATTAAAAAAAATGAATTTCATAAAATTTTGACCAAGTTATGGTGGTTAGAAAAACATGTTTTAATAATTATGAGATGTTCTAATAAAAAATCATAACTAATTATTTACATACAAAAAAATTACAAAAATAAATCTGACACATTTGGGCATGTGTCCTCTGCATATATTGAAAGTTAAAAATAAAAATATTATTTTTTTCTTGTACTTAGGGTGGTCAGATATACACATGCTTCTTATCTTTTTCTTGAAAATTTAGTACCACTGCATTGAAATTTTAAATTTTCTCAAAATAGATTTACTTTTTTCCAAAAAGGACTAGTAGCCTAGAAACTACATTAAATTTGCTACAAGTTTTGTTCTTGCATATTTTTGAAATTATGTTAATAACCTATTCAAATTTTTATGTCAAGTTTCCTAACTCTGTTTTTCTGAATTTTCATTGCCACTTAGGGGCCTAGTTTGGACCCCCATGATCCTGTACATACCCCTAATTGTGAACACTAAATCAACAAAGGTTAATGCATCATAACTATATAATACCATTAATGGAGACATACCTATGCACATATGGTGGGTAGTGTTATAGTACTACTTTCCCAAGTATAGCCACTTAACCCAACTTGATTATTGATTTAGAACATAGTTCCTCAAGAAGCTTTCAACCCACTTGTTCATTAACCTTTCCCGAGTCTAAAACCCAAGCAAACAGTGGTTTGGAATTTCAATTTTTTTAAGAACGGGTACTCGCTTTAAAATGGGTACTTGATCTATTTTCAAAATATGTACCCATTTAGGAACAAGATCTTGATCCAAGGCTTAGATTCCCATTCCTAAATGAGTGCCCATTAAAAAAAAAGGGTACTCGTTCCTTTTTACATTTTTTTGGCCAAAACTTCCCCTCTTTGTGGACCCAACTTCTTGCACTTACCCATATTATTTTGTGTTCAAGGACATCCTTCTTGAGGTCCTTTTGTGAGAACCTCTCTCTAATTTTACTATAGGTCTTGTAAAATCTTGGGTGTCCTACTAGTATTGCATCCTGAAAATCCCATAAAATTTTCTCCTTCATTCAAGATTTATGAACTATAAATATTCTATTTTTATAAATAATGAGACTATCTGCTACTATTTTTTCTCACATTCCCATCAAGGAGATAAGTAACACTTGCATTTTTAAAGCATTCTACCAAATTAGATACCTTCTAATTGATAAAAAAATAGTTGAGGTGGAACATAAAGTAGGCTTCATAGAAAGAGCATCAACAACTTCATTCTTTTTTCTTTCAT
This sequence comes from Sequoia sempervirens, assembly GCA_007258455.2. Lineage (NCBI taxonomy): Eukaryota > Viridiplantae > Streptophyta > Pinopsida > Cupressales > Cupressaceae > Sequoia > Sequoia sempervirens. The sequence continues at coordinate 88,199 of VDFB02382160.1, forward strand.
GTAATCTATGTCAAAATCACAAGCTTAGAGTTTACCAACCAATTTTTGTTTCCAATAATTCAAATCACATTGGCCATTGAATAAATTCAAGTTGTTATGATATATATTCACCAAAAATCTTCTACAAACCAAATACTCTTAGAACTTAGCCAAAGCATGCGTGATAGCCATTATCCCTTTGTAATAGATATATAATCTTTTTTTATTCTCTCAATTTCCTACTTTCAAATGCTATGGGATGTCCCTTATATACAAAGACAATTCCAATTCTCTCTCTTGATGCATCACATTATACAACAAATGGCTGGATAAATCTAGAATAGTAAGAACAAGACATAAACTCATTACCTCTTTAAATTGATCAAAATTTTCTTGGTATATTTTTTTCCATGCAAAAGTTCATTTACTTGTAATATTAGTTAAGGGTGCTAATAGCTATGGATACCCCTTTACACATCTCTTATAATGATTTCAAAAGCTAAATAATCCTCTCAATTGTGTCAATGTGGTAAGAGGAGGCCAATCCAAGACATTACTAATCCACTTGTATACTTTGAGCACTAATGACATGTCTCAAGTACAAGATCTTTGTCACCCAAAATTCACATTTGGATTCCTTTACAAAGGGATCCTATTTCTCTAATATTACAAGAAATATATCCAGATGTGTCAAATGATCTTCCTAAGACCTACTATAAATTAGTATTTTGTCAAAGAAAATCAACACAAGTTTCCTTAGTTGATTTAAAATAATATAGTTCTTGCATGACTATAAAGTAGTTGGTACATTTGTCAAGCCAAAAGGTATGAATAAAAATTAAAAGTACCCAATGTGACACTTGAATTTTTTTTTATGCACATCCTCATCCCTTACATTGATATGATGGTAGCTTTCTCTCAAATCAAATTTTAAAAACTATGTAGCTTCATGCAATCCATCTATTAGCTCATTGATCCTTGGAATGTGGTACTTTTTTTCACGGTCTTCTTGTTCAAAGCTTTATAATCAATACACATCCACATGGTTCCATCCTTTTTCTTCACAAAAGCCACATACAATACACATAGTCTAGAATTAGATTTGATGTGATCCATCTCCATTGAATCTTCAATGACACTTTCTATCTCTTCTTTTTATATTCTTAGGTGGTGGTAAGAATCATGATAGGATTAGATCTTGCTTCTAACTCTATGATATGCTATAATCCTTTCTTAGGTGGTAGTATTGGAGCCAAATCAGTAAACATCATACAATTCTTATCCAAAAAAATTGGATATCAACATGGTAAATACATTTCTTACTTATAGGCACATTTGTAGGCATAACCAAATAACTTACTGCCCAAGCAACTTGCCCCTTGTAGAAGGTCCTCTACATTATTTTATCTATAACCAATCATGGTTTCCCATTAGATATTCCTCTTAGCATCACATATTTTCCCTCATTATTAATCTTAAGCTCCATGGATTGATAGTTTTGTGAAAACTCATAAAGGGAGTGTAACTATTGTACAACTAAAACAATGCTAGTTTCTCCTAAACCCACAACATAGAAATCGTCACATACCTATGATCTCTAATGGATATGTTGCATTGTCGTATTATTTGAGCACATAGACTATTGAATCCATTATGAACAATAACATTTAATCCTTCAAAATGCTCAACTTTTAGTCCCTTTTTAACCACCAAACCTTTGTTAATAAAATTATGAATTTCCCTACTATCAATAATCATTGTGATCCACTATTAGAAAACATTGCTTAAACTCGAATGGATGGTATCTAAGTGATCCTAAAAGAGATTCAAGTGTACCTCTATTTGTACTTTTATCATCCACAATTTAAGGTTCACACTCCTCTATGAGCAATTTGGCTCAAATTCCTCTATATCTGAAACATCATTAGGAATTTCTTCAATATAATGGGCTTGGTCATTGCCAAGGCATCTATGATTAGGTTCTCATGGCTACTTGAAAGAAAACCATAGCTTCCTTCATCTAAGTTCATGCATGTTCTATTCATCTACCTTCTTTATTGCAACTTGATGATTCATGATCTTCTTTAGATGTGAATATGAACTTTCTAAAACTTTACTTTATATTTATTGAAATTGGTTATGTTAGATTGAGATAGAGGTCTCAAGTGTTAGGTATCTTTTGAATACTTCTTGTAGGGAAGCGGGTTCAAAATAAGGGGTTCACACAAGCCTTCCATAAATAGAAAAATAATTCTTCTTTTATAAATATCATACAAAATTATTGCAACTCATTGAATTTCTAAAAGACATACAAGTTTTCTAAACTAATAATCCTCGTCCTTACACTCAAAGTGGTCCAAGATCCTTTGATTGAAATACTAATTTTTTTACACAAGGCTATGTCCCTATGTGACCAAACCATGGTGCTACCAATTATGAGAAAAACCTTTCAAATATAATGTAACAAATTGAATGAAATATTCCTCTTTTATATGAATAATATTAAAATATGTGTAATTTATATAACCAAGCTTCAACACTAATCTTCTTATTACCATCAAGAGTGGGGGAATTCAACTTAACAACCTTTGTTGTAGTAATATCCTTCCATTAATTTTGTTTCCATTTAGGGTTCTTCTATTAGAACTTATCCTATTAATGTGTAAGGGAGGGGGATTAACCACGTCAAGGCCCCAGGTCACAGAGAGCCAAGATTGAAGGGCTGCCCTAACTTAACTCACTCTAAAGGATGTCTTGGGGTGAGGATCGAGAATGGAGAGTAATATATAGTACTTCTACCACTCTATAGACCCAAAGTTTAGGTTTAGCCTAGGTGAGTTGTTTTTTGGAGTTGATACTTTACCTCAAAAAACTCTTTGTCTGGGGACAACAACATAGTTCTAGGACAACAACGCGACGCACTAGCATCTCTTGGGTGTGTTGGCATCTGTACGGTCATAAAACATGAAATACAGTAAAGACTACCTAAAAACTAACTGATAGCCTAGCTAGTTGATTTCAATAGTAAAAAGAATACGAAAGTACGAGAAATAGAGACGAAGATGATAAAGCAAGTAAATGAAAGCTAAGATGATGAAGATAATCTCAGAAAAGTGTCGATTCGCTAGCTAGCTCCACACGCACGTCCACCTACACACAAGAAAGAGGGAAAATTGTTGGGGCTATATAGGGGCCTGCCTCAATCAGACCCCCGTTTTGGTGTTTGCACCTCCACGGATAGCCAGAAAGAAATGGAGTAGAATATACTATAAATAAAGTAGAAGAAAAGAAAGATTGCAATTAACACTACAAAATAATACTATGCTACTCTATCAAATCACAAAGGAAAGGGGTGAAGCGTTACCACCTCCACCCAAAAGCTCACTAGCCAATGGAGGAGAATGCAAGGTATGGACTTGGAAAAGTCACCACAGCCGCATCAGTGATGAAGGGAGGTCTCGCAAGACTCCAAGCCCACAACTTCTATGATAACCTTCACACTTGCAATGTGGAGTTGATGGAGCTTCAAAGTTACTGCAATGCTCACAAAATGAAGTGCTAGAATGCTGGAGTGAATGAGAATGTGTAGACGATTACTAGAGGATGTGCCAGAGGATGAAATGAAGTGAGAATGGATTTTTTTGAAGGTGGGATTAGAATGAATAAGGCATTTTTAGGTCAGATGGTAGAAGAGGGATGTTACAATTTAGCCCCAATCGGGTGTGTAATGCCTCTACCAACTTTAGACGCATGAATCCATCAGGGATGGCAGTGTGGCACACAAACATCCATGTGCCGTGCATTCGTCCTCGACAAATATTCTCACCGATGCACAAGACAAATGCCAAGTGGATAGAAGACAGGTGAGTGATGTGGAATTTTTCCTTCAAATTGGATTTTCTAAGGTGAGGGTATGTGAAAGGGGAATTTTCTTAAGAGGTGAAAATTCGCTCCTATACATTTTTCCTCCACTTTAGCAAGCACACATATTGATGAGTGTTCAATAAAGTAGATTGAAGAGTCAGTAGGGTTAGAAATCTATACTTGAACTGTCAAGGAAGTAGACTGCGATATGGTGAACTTGAAAGCGCAGGGTAGGAAAAAGACCCCATAGGTACTCTCCCTGGGGAGTTTCAAACAAAAGGACTCCATAGCCCTGCAGTACTATGAAGTTGAACAAAGTACACTGATGGCCCTTAGACCAACGATGTACAAATCCCGTAGGATGAAAGCGTCTTACAGGCCCATAAACCTGCAATAAGGCAACCCCCAAGTTCTCTCTCATGAAGGAAGCCCAGTGAAGTAAGCACCTTACAGGCTTGTAGACTTGTAAGAAGGAAACCACCAAGTTATCTCTCATGAAGGAATCCCAAAGGAAGGGAACTCTACAGAGTCGGATTGGAAAGCAGTTTCACAAGTGTACTTGCAAAGCAACATGTTAGTTCATAGATAAAACATGCCAGAAAACAAAGCAACCACACAGGAAAACAAGTAGATAGTCACACATACATTCAAAAAATTGAAAAGGATTTCAAAGGGGTACCTCAAGAACCCTTCAAAATAAGAGGGGTCCACTCAAGGGACGCGTTGTTTGAAAGTGCTAAAGAGATGTTTTTTTCTCAAATCAATTCATCATCAAGGGATCCTTTTGAAATATGTTCACTTTATCAAGGAATTCAAAAGGAAGAAGATGCCCCCTCATGAGGGGAAGGTCGAGGGTTCTCTTGTAGGAAAAGCTACTCCCACCTCAGAGGAGAATTCTCAAGTTCTTTCTTTGTGAAGCCATGATGAAGGAAACACGTTCCACTAGGGGTCCAAGTTGAGAATGCGATCTTTGAAAAAGCTTGCAAGGATTTTCAAGAAAAGATTTGTTGGCAATAAATGCATTTTCTGAAAAATTAAAACATTGTAAAAGCGATGTTATCACACATACGAGGGACAACTCAAGCAAAGAAGAGAGAAAGATAAAAGAGCAAAGAGAAATATCATGAACAAGAGACACATGGGTGATTTGATATTTCGAGGTCAAAGCTGCTCATAAATATATATAAGTATACTAATCATATATAAATGAACTATCATCAAGCCCCTACTATATCAGACCATGTGAAGAATGCACGAGAAGACAAATAAAAAATAAAAAATTGGGTCAACATGGAAGGGAAGCTTAAATGCCCCCAACACTTTGTATCGTCCCCAATTTTCCAAAAATCAAAACACACAACAAAGGAAGAATGATGATACAAATAGAAGGTGGTTTACGACACAAAAACCACTCTTGTATCCAAGCACCAACAAGGGTGAAAAGGGTCATCCAAGAACACATAACACAAACATGGGGGAACACATCACAACACACACATCTAATCTATAGATAAAGAAGAGGCCTCCCCCTAACACTCATCAACCAAGAGGTCATCTGCTTCTGAATCTAGATCATTATAAGGGGAAGGAGGATGAGCCTATAGTGGTGGAATATTAAGGGGAGGAGCTTCTGACCCTCTTGCAAAAAGGGGTAAGGAAGAAGGCCCCACAAGGTCTTCTCCACTAGGCTCTTATGGAGCTATGGTTAGCGATTTTGCGAAGATTACCGACAAGTTCGGAACTTCATCTAGAGAGTTAAACATGAAATTTCTAGAAGTGCCATGTCGTACCTCAATGAATGGGGAGGACGACACTTGAGATTCACTGCTTGGCTCACCGAGTGACTTGGGAGCAATGAAAAACTCAGGAGAAGCCGAACCTTGTTCTGTTACTAGTAAAAAAAAAGCTAGCATAGGACAACCCTTTGGAGAAGGTGGGATCCTATTATGCCCTCCATTGCTAGAAGGGCCAACCTCCACTTTCTGCTTTGTCAAAGGATGTGAACTCCCCATAGATGAGGTGAGAGGCGCAGAGGAGAAGGAGAAAACTGTGGAGGACACCACCGAGGTATTCGACATATCCACGGGTTTAGGGAGTGATAGGATGTCTAGAAGGGACATCAACAAGGGTGGATTGACCAAAGGAGTGATAAACACCTACACCTTTTTGGAGTCAGGTAGACTCACACTCATAGCAAGAGCTAAAAGCGAGATTGAGATCGATTGAATAGAAGCAAAGGGGAGGAGAGAGGAGGACACATCAAGATTCCCTGAAGTAGGGGCGGTGATCTCCTCTTCCTTTCTATGTAAAGCGGCCTACTCAGTTGCTAGAGCCTTTCACCAGCGCTTGCACTCATGCACAAGGTGATTTATATGAATCTTTGAGCTAGAGGCTAGGTGCTACGAAGGAACAAAAGGCTCCTACTCAACCATAGGGGTGTCCATCACAACCATCTGTAGTGGAGGGACAAAATCCTGAACGGGAGTAGGAGGAAGAGGTTGAGAAACCATGGGGGGAGTTGGCTCTAGCGCCTCGGCAACAAGCCTCTTTCCATTCGCTGCTTTAGGAGCAGGAGCCATTGGAGGCCGTGAAGGACAAGACATAGAGGATTCCCTGCATGGACCCTTCCTTCTACCGTTTAGGTAGTACCAAGGTCCAGGAGGCACAATAGGAAGATCCAATATCCTAATCTTAGCCTTGCTCCAAGTAGGCACCATTAGAATTCTCATATAGAATCCAAAAGTAGACATCCAAAACTCTTCTTTAGAAAGAGAAGCGAAAGAGGCACCTTGAGGACATGTAGGCCTCTCCTTTCCCTTTTGAGAAGAGGAGGTAGCTTGTTGTCGCACTACCTAAAGGGTCAATTTTGGTTGTCCTTTTTCTTTGGTCTTGTACTTCACATAGTTTTGGTAAAGTAGGTTTGTTATTGGGGGGAGTGGACCGATCAAGGTGGGCCAAAAATTATTCAATGAGTAGCCCCCACAGGATACCAACGATTGGTATCCAATGTCATGCACAACATGCACAACACCTTCATGGGAGAATTTTAAAAACTTATGAATGACAGAAGCAATTTTGTTCATGGAAGCCAGGCAAGGTATGCCTAACTTTACCTTGAACAAATTAGATTTTGGGATAACATCAAAAGTTGTGTTCACAGTCTTAGGTCCAATTAGGACAAAAAGAGTTATTGAGCCATACAACTTAAGTGAGAGGCCATCGTGTGTACGGATGGTAGATTTTGTTTCTTCATACTCCTCCCTTTGCAATGAATTTAACCACAATGTTTCCTCTGTAATAACATTCACTTGGCTCGTGGGTCAACTAAGACCCCTATCACAATATTCCCATTGAGGCAAGTGAGAATGTAGAGAGGAGATCAGGGCTTGTTATCCAAGGGCACATCCTATGAAGTGAGTGTCACATCCGACAAGCTGGTTGTAGGTTGTGGAGGAGTAATCGTGACCATGTTAACATACACTTAAGGCTAAGTGGTAGAATCAGAGGGATCAATAATTAAGTTGGAAGAAAGTGACAAAAATAGGTCCGTGTATATCTACAACTCACTAATTGCTTTTTCCACCGACTTATTTGTATTTTTTTACTCCCATCGAGATGAATAGTATTGTCCTTGATGTGGTCCTATATCTCATGATGTAGGCGCATACAACGTTCAGTATCATGTCCGTCGAATTTATGGTACTAACAAAAGGCATTCACATCATACCTATCAGGGTAAGGTTCCTTGAGAGGTCGAGGGTTCTCCAAGGTTATGATCTTATCCTTCAACAACTTCTGCAAGATGGAAGAATAAGCTTCTACTAACTTTGTGAACTTTTTGTTGTGCCTGAGGCCATTATCATTTGTTGTGGCTACTACATTCGCAACAACCTTTCCTTTCCTGAGATTGATATGATATATTTTCCTTCTGAATGGGAGAGTGAGGAAGATCCCACAAACTGAACTACCGTCTGTTGATATTCTCATAATGCCACACATAGATGTGCGAAGGAAGGGTATTTTATAAGGGAAAATTTTTCCTGCCAAGGTCTTTGCAGGTTTCCTATGAACTTTTTTTGCACGTTAGAATTGGGAAGGGGGTATGAGATCTGAGAAAAGAACGCTTGATACTATGCTATGAAATCAATGATCTTCCTATTATCCCCTTTCTTGCATCAGACGAGATCTAAAAAGGTCATCTTCGGTCGGATGTTGTCTTGGAACTTTTGGAGAAACTGATTTACAAGTTGGTCAAATGAGAAGATAGAGTTTTCAGGTAAGGAACAATACCACTTGAGTGTTGTATCCTTAAGAGATTGAGGGAATAATTTTTCCATCAATGTGTCATGATGGAAGAAGTTTGTACACATGGCATTAAAGGTGAACACATGCATTTACGGGTCCCCTTTGTCACCATACTTTTTGAATTTTGGAATCTCCATTCCTTGTGGGAAGGGAGTGCTTAAGATTGCTACTGACAATGGACTATGTTAGAAAAAGGGTTGAAAGATAGGCTAGGCTGAGGTAGCTTTGGAGAGACTCGCTAGCTAGTTTTGCATAAGACCCATATTTTGAAGTAGGGCATTCAAAAAAGGGTTAGTAGATGAAAAAGGACTAGTGGAGCCTCCAAAACCACCACCACCAGAACCACCTTCGGAACCACCTTTGGAGCCACCGCCGTGACCTCCGCCAGAGCCACACCACTGGTAGGGCCTCCACCGGGGCTACCTCCACTACCGAAGCCACCTCCATGGCCTACATTAGAGCCACCTCTGCTAGTTCCACCTCCGCTACTAGAAACACTGCCAGTCATTCCACTAGAGCTTTCGCCACCAGGGGCAGTAGGAGGGGTGAAATTGAATCCAAGGGGCATTTTACTTGCCTTGATAGTGGGGGGCTTTTGAGAAGCAAAAGATACATTGATCGAGGGCCCTGTTTTGGCCATGCATATAGATGTGGTAGGAATTGAAATGCCTATTTTTCTTTCATAATTATCAAGCACTTCTCCTTGGGTGGTACCCGATCTAGGCCTATACGAAGGGACATAAGCTTTAGTTAGATCAGCAAGGCCATGTAAGAATTCTATGCTTGTCTGCCCCTTTCCCAAAAAATGTCTCAATTTGCTAGTAAGCCTAGAGGCTCTCACCATGTTTGGTGCTTTCTCCAAATGGTGCACAAGGTCTACTAACCTATTATCCAATGCCAAAAGTTTTTCTGTAGGGACATGCACAACCTCATCCTTATCTACGGATGAAGCTGTGGGGGATGCTGGATGAGTAGGAATACGAGTGGTATCATCTACAAAACCCATCTCGTTAGTGAAGCTTGTAGGAAAACCAATGGTGAATTCATTAGCCAAACCAATGGAGAAACTGGAGGTGAAACTAGAAGTGACCTTCGTCTTCTCCATTGGTAAGTGTTGCATGCTTTATCTAACAATGTACCCGAAAGTTGTGGACTGGCTTGTGATGCTCATAAACCTTCATGACACTTAGGGTTTTAACAACCTCAAGGCACGAGGGACAAGCCTCAACACAAACAAATGGGTAGACATTGTTCGCATCAGGTTCACCAAAAATGTAAGAGAGAGGGACCAACCACGTCAAGACCAAAGGTCACAGAGATCTGAGAGTGGAGGGCTACCCTAACTTACCTCACTCTAAAGGATTTCTTGGGGTGAGGATCGAGAAATGAAGAGCACTATATAGTACTTCTATCAGTCTACAAACCTAAAGTTTAGGTTTAGGCTAGGCAAGCTGGTTTTTGGAGTTAGTACTATACCTCAAACAACTCTGTAAGGGGACAACAACACAATTCTGGGATGACAGTGCAGCACACTGGCATCTGTACAATAAAAAAAATGAAATACATTAAAGAATACCTAAAAACTAACTGACAACCTGGCTAGTTGATTTCGATGGGAAAAAAATTAGAAAGTATGAGAAATAGGGATGGAGATGATAAAGCAAATAAATGAAAGCTAAGGTGATGAAGACAATCTCACAAAAGCATTGATTTTCTAGTTAGCTCCACACACACGTCCACCTACACACAAGAAAGAGGGAAAATTTTTGGGGCTATATAGGGGCCTGCCTTAGTCAGACCCCCGTTTTGGTGTTTCCACCTTCACGGACAACTAGAAAGCAACAGAGTAGAATATATGATAAAGAAAGAAGAAGGAAAGAAAGATTGCAATGAACACTACAAAACAATACTATGCTACTCCATCAAATCACAAAGGAGAGGAGTGAAGCCTTTCCACCTCCACCCAAAATCTCACTAGCCAATGGAGGAAAATACATGGTATGGACTTGGAAAATTCAACATAGCTGCAACAGTGATGAAGGGAGGTCTCCAAAGACTCCAATCCCACAAATTCTATAATAGCCTTCACACTTGCAATGTGGAGTTGATGGAGCTTCAAAGTTGCTACAATGATCACAAAATAAAGTGCTAGAATGCTAGAGTGAATGAGAATGTGTAGAATATTGCTAGAGGATGTGCCTATTACCTAATTTTCACCCTCAAGCTCAATCATGCAGAATATCATGTGATAGGGATTCCATCAAGTCCGAATGCTTCAAACCAAGGAACATATCAGTTTGAGAATGGTAGGATCCCCCCGATCCATTTTTGAAATGTCTGTGTTGCCTATTGGCAAGACATTTCTGATATCATAACGATTTGTTTTCACATACAAATAGCTTTCAGCATGACATTCGCGTGGTTTTGGTGACAGTGAAAATGATATCAGCATGTTGTTTCATCAAGCGCTTTGTGTCTTGCCGACCGGCACAAGAAAGATCATATCGGCAAGACTTATTTGATGTCACATCGATCAGGATCCATCTCCAGGCATCTATTGGCGTGACATTCTCTTTTGTTTCGGCGACAGAAAAGGATTATATTGGCATAAGTTATACCATCGGTATGGGTCATAGCGAAAAGGTTATCTCCCTGACAGGAAAGAGGTGTCACTAAAGATAGGGTCTCCCCAACTTGTCATCTCTCACCGACATTAGAGCTTGGCAAAGGGTGAAGGGATCGACATGTGGTCTCGGTGAGCGGAGATGGTCTTGCCGAAAGAAGAAAGGGTGGTCTCAATGTGGTTGCCTTCGGCAGGAGTCCCACCGACAATGAAAAGGTTTCGCCAAGAACGGTTGGCATCGCCCTAAGGTTATAGCAAAGTAAGAAGGATTCCCCAACAATCACTCTTGAAGAAGCATCGACAAAGGAAGTGGGTTTTGGGATAAGGTCATACCGAAGTGTGAGTGTCTTAGCGACATGGAAGGTATAGTCGGCAAAGGTCTCACCAACCAGTGGATCCTCCCAAATGAAAAGTAGTTTTGGCCAAAGGAAAGGGGCCTTGGCGAAATGTTTTACCGAGATGGAGCAGTTTCGGCCAAATCAAAGGGAGCTCGGCGAATGATGTTGGTTTCAGCGAAAGATGGTGGGATCACCGTGATGTCTCAGCAATGCGAAATGTCTTGCCGATGTCAAAGGAACCTGAGGGGAAAAAGTTGATTGGCAAGATGTCTTCTCGAAAGGAAGGATCTTCGATGTAGCGCCCGACCGTCAGAGTGATGTCTTACCGATAGGGAGCAGTCTCAGCGATGAAAATGATTTCGGCATGACTAATAAGGCCCGCTGTAACCTCTCGCCGATGAATGTTTCTCTTGCCGAAGTGGAACAGAGTAAGCCCTTGCCAAAGCAAGGTGCCTTCGACACAACCTCTTGCCGATAAAGCGATATCCTACCGACAAGAAACCAACGAAGGTCTCCCCGACCCGAGAAGGTCTCGCCGACTGTGGAGCATAGCGGTAAGATAATAAAGCTTTGGTGAGAGGTCATGTCGACAACAAGGGGTCTCGCTAGGTGTCTTGCCGAATGAGGAGGAGTTCACCAGGAGGTTTGAGTTCGCCATGAAGTCTCGCCCAATGAGGATGTCTCAGCGAAGTGTGATGTCAACGAAGAGGAGGAAGCTTCGCCGTGACACCCTGACTTACTAGTGAATGTCTCCCTGAAAGAGCAGAGTGCGCACAGTAAATGGTATTCTTGATTGCGATTGTCTTGATCAGGGAGGCAATATCAATATGAGCTTCGGAGCTCGATAAAGGTCTCCCTGACAGTTTCATGTTATGCCGATATTTTTAGGGAGCATAACCGCATCAGCGAGACACTCCCGGTGTCTCGCCAAGATGCGTTTTCGCCTGAGAGGGCTCTTGACCAAAGTGGAACCCATGTAGAATGTGCCCAGCCAATCATAGAAGGTTGAGGCCAGTCGTGGCGGTCTGACCTGAATGAAGAGTGTCAACTCTGGATGAATGCCACGCGAATTAGAGTGAGCTCAAGGCATTCAAGGCATTCAGCCGAGGTGTTTCGAGCAAGACATGATGCCAGGATTAGAGTAAATGCGGTGGTTGCAGAAAGATTAGGAGGTTTCTCCAGGGAACGATCTTCACCGACATGGACACGCAGGGGTCAGCATTAAATTCAAAAAAAGATCTGAGGAGAGAAAGATCTTTCCAGGGCTGGATATTTTTGTAAGCCCTAAGGGGCCGACACATTTTGATATATAAGGTTTTTTTTTCCTTTTTGTAAGTAGTTAGAAATATACACTCTGAAGAGTTAGTTTTTTTCTTTTGAATCCTTCCTCAACCAATGTATGTCTTGTAACTCAACTGGAATCCTGAATACAACAAGAGTTTACCTTGGAAGTTTGTGTTCATGTTTGTATTGATTCTTATTTCTGTATTTTTCTTTTGAACATGCCAGTCATTAACTGTGTTTTATAATTCTGTATTCATATCTTAGAGGTATGAAATTAATCTTTCCTTCTTGAGATGTGTATGTAGGTCAAACCTATTAGGACTAAAGCATTAAGTCTGAAAGAAGCCACTCTGAGAATAGCATTTAGGCTTTCAAGTGTATGTTCTTCCTATGTTCATTTCATGATTTCTCACCAGTTCGGTGTATCACCCTAGCGTAGTCCTTTAATTTATGCATCTCTTCCCTCTTTCCTCTCAAAGAAACAATAGTCTAGGTGATACCAAAGGAAGCTGACCTTCTCCAGAGGTTCATTTCAATCATAGTTGACCCACAGCCTTGAGATGATCCCATGTTGTTCTAGAAAGCTTAGTTTTTTATAAACTATGGACAGGGTGCAATTCTAGGTTACAACAGTTTTTGGCATGCTCGATGGGATAGTGAACTAAATTGAACTGGTAGTTTAGTATGCAACCAATGAATTTCAGACTTTATAGAAGTCCTTTGGCATACTTGGCGAATCCACAAAGAAGAAGAACCCCAGAAATTAGTGCCTTCTATAGTTTATGAGAAAATTTCAGACTAGAGGTAGTTCAAGTCCATTTGAATATTTGCAGTTGTCACCACCAAGAAGGAAAGGCAGAGCAACAGAAAAAAGAGGAAAAATAGTTATCTATTCTAGAAGAACTCAGTCTACTCCTCCATCAGTGGGATCTCATTTTACTATACAAGTAAATCCAATTCAACTACCTCCAATGGCCTCTCCAAGGAATCAACCCTTTGTCGCTTTCAATAGAGGCAGCCCTTTGAATTTGGCACAGCACAACGGCATCTCAATGGCAGCCTTAAAGAGTTTGCCAATTTTTATAGGGGAAGATCAAACTACTCCAATTGAACACATGAGAGATGTGGCTTCGTTATGCGAAGTCCATCACATAACCCAAGAGGATGTTGTAGTGAGATTACTATTTGCTTCACTGAAAGGAAGAGCTGTGCAGTGGTATAGGAGCCTACCAGTCAGTTCAATTGAAACATGGGACGAATTTGGAGATAAGTTGTATAAGCAATTCCAAGACAGGTCTGACAACTTGTCTCTATTGGAGCAATTGACTACAATTAAGAGGGCTCGACAAGAGCAAATGAATGATTTCAACTTTAGATTTTAGAGAACCTAGGATAGAATCCTTGCAACGGTGAGGCCACCTCTAGAATACACATTTTTGTATTTTTTGAGGGCTCTGAACAGCGACATAGTTGTCATGATACAGTCAATGGGAGGAGTGTCCTTGCCAGATGCCTTTGAAATAACAATTAGAGTTGAGAATAGCTTAATACAAGCTGGAAAAATCACCCCTAGGCCTCCAATGCCTATATTTCCAGAAATTCATGCAAACATCCCTTTGCAAATACCTCCTTTCACACCTCTACCAACTGTACCAACGCTGCCATCTGCTGTTCCAACCGTTGATAAACAAGAAAGTGTTTCTTCAAGCTCATCACAGGAGTTACAAGAGATCAAAAGTCTCTTACAAACTTTTGGTAACAAGTTGGTGAACTTGGAAAAGCAACAGACCTATTCCAGGCCTTATCAACAGCAGAATCAGGCCTCAATTTAGCCCTTCCAAGGTCAGCAGCAGCAATTCCAAGGGAATAGACAGCAGTATCAGGGCAATTATCAGGGCCTAAGATAGAGTGTGAATACAAGGCCTTTTTAGGCCAATGCTCCAGCCCCTGTTAGTGCGACCAAGGAGTTGGTTCCTATCCAAAACAACTTAGTAGCAAACTATGATGGTGTTACCCTTGTAACCAACCTCATAATCAAGCCACTTGCTCAAATGGACTCATAAATCAGGCACTTATGGTACAAAATGCCTCAAGTTCATAGCAAGGTGCATTTAATGAGCCATCCCCACAACACCAGGATCAGTTTGCAAATGACGCTACCCTACTCAATTGGCAGGGTGAAGAGTTTTGTGGATTGAATGTGGATAATTCTCCTGTTGCCGCTAATACAAGAGAAAATAAGAGAGCATTTGAGCTTGATCATGCAGCCGACAGGAGAGAGGCATTAGCTATGGAACCATCTGCATCTCAAGTGACTAGTGTTTTGCAAGGAAATCAGCCACTCCTAGTTAAAGAGCAGCCACGCTTACAAGCTGATCACACTGGCGTAAAGGTACACAATAAAGTAAATCCAGTTGTACCTTTTAACATTCTTGATAGTATGAAAAGGACAAATGTAACGATGTCTATGTGGGATTCATTAGTCATCCTAGGACAAAAGGATATGTTACAGTCAGCCTTGGCAAGTTTGAAAATGTCTGATCAATTCGAGTCTCCAATAGGTCAAGATAGGACTGTTTTGACCAATAATCCTCAAGAAAATGATAAGCAGCCCAGCAAAGAGATAGGAAAAGAAGTCAAACCACCTCCCTTTTATGTGTCAGTAATCATTGGTGATAAGTTAGTTCATAACTATATGGTACATAGTGGAGCTAGCAGCTCTGTGATGCCCAAACAGATTGCTGACAAACTTGGACTAAAATACCAGCCTTTAGAGAAGGGAGTGATCCAATTGGATGGTACTTCGATTAATACTTTGGGTATTATCAAAGATTTAAATCTCACCCTCCATGCTTGTCCAAATTTTTTAGTTCCTCAAGACGTATGTGTCATAGACCTTCCACCTTTCTTTTCTTTGTGTTTGTCTAGAGACTTTATAGCCAAGATAGGTGGTTATGTGTCAGCTGATTGGTCACATATGCTTTTTAGAACAAGATATGGAACCAATATTACCATTAAATCGGAAAGGTTAGCCAAATATCACATTGAGCCATATAACCCAAGTCCCTTTAATGCTGTTCCTACTGCTGTAGACACAAATTGTGTCATTATTTCTGACAAAGAACTAGCTGCTACTCAAGAACTCTAATCAGAAGCTATTCCTGACGTGCTGCTGCATGAATGGGTGGTTGAGAATGTATTGGATAGTCCTGGTGACCTCATTCAAGATGCTGGTATGGGCAACTATGTCATTCTTGAGCCTGACACAGAGATTCCAAACTTGGAGAAAGATGCAAATCACTCATTGCAACCACTAAATGGAATTTGGGAGATGTTCTTCGATGGTTCTAGAAGTAAGAATGGGGTAGGAGGAGGTGCAATGTTGATATCTCCACAAGGTGATAGGTACTACTCTACATTCCGTTTTGCTTTTACATTCTCCAATAACACTGCTGAATATGAGGGCCTTGTTCAAGGTCTAGAGTGGGCAAGGAAGAGAGGAATAACCAACTTGAAAGTCTATGGGGACAACGAACTAATTGTTAATCAAGTAAGGGGCCTGAATGTTGCTAAAAATGACACACTGAGGTCTTATAGAAACAAAGTGTGGAACATGCTTGAGGAATTTGGTGCCATTAATTTAGTATCTATTCCAAGAAATCAGAACAAGCATGCTGATAGGCTTGCAGCCATTGGAGCATAGTTTGATATTCCAAATGACATCAGAAAAGAGAAAGTGCAGCAGTATGTGAAGGTTGTAGTCAGACCCTCAATTCCTGACAACAACATTCACTGGAAAGTCTTTGACAATGATGAGCAGATCCTTTCTTTCTTGCTCGAAGAAGATCAGTTCTCCATGGTGAATCAAGCAAAAATCAAGTAGTAGTATGGTGATCAAATCATATAGCTAAAGACAAATAAATTACCCAAAGGCCTTATTACCTTAGAGTTGATTTTCAATACTGATGATTAGCTTAAAAAGGGTAGAGTTGGCTTGCAAATCAAAGAAGAACACTATGAAGAGCTGGAGATTTTCAAAGGTAAGCTTCTTAGGATAGGAAAACTTTGTTCACTTGAAGAAAAACAAGCTTTCGTTGCTTTATGTCAAGAATTTCATGATGTCTTTGCTTGGGAATACTCGGATTTGAAAGGGTTTGATCCCCATATTGCTTAGCACACCATTGAGTTGGAACCTAATTCCAAGCCGGTAAGACAAAAACAAAGGCCCTTGAATCCTAAGCTTGAACCCTTGATGATTAAAGAGCTGACTAAGCTAGTTGAAGGGGGTATTGTCTTCCCTATCAAACACACTTCATGGGTTTCTAACCTTGTGCCAGTTAGGAAGAAAAGTGGTGAAATAAGGCTTTGCATAGATTTTAGGGACCTTAACCGATCATCTTTGAAAGACCACTACCCGCTGCCCTCCATGGAACGAATCTTGCAAGAGGTTGCTAGTTCTAAATTTTTTTCCTTATTAGATGGTTTTTTAGGGTATAATCAGGTGCTGGTTAAAGAAGAGGATTAGTTCAAAACTGTTTTCACAACTAAGTGGGGCACCATGGCGTACAAAAGGATGCCTTTTAGTTTATCCAATGCTGGTGCCACGTTTCAGAGGGCCATGAACATGGCATTTCAAAGCTTGATCAACAAGATTATACTGATTTATTTAGATGACATTATAGTTTATTCTAAGAATGCTGATGAACATTTGTTACATCTTAGGCAAGTTTTTGAAAAATGCAGAGAGTTTGGTATCTCTCTCAATCCAAAGAAGAGTATCTTTGCTGTTCATGAAGGGAAATTATTAGGACACATAGTGTCAAAGCAAGGAATTACTATTGAACCTGAGAGAGTCAGAGCCATACTTGAGTTGCCATTGCCAAACCACAAGAAGGGTCTGTAGAGATTTTTGGGCCAAATCAACTTTCTAAGAAGATTCATCCCTGATGTAGCAAACTTGTTACAACCTTTAACAACTATGTTAAAGAAAAGTGTAGTTTTCAGTTGGATAAAAGATGCCAAGAATAGTTTTGAAAAGGTCAAGGAGGCCTTAGCAACAACTCTTATGCTGGTAAATCTTAATTTCTCTAAAGATTTTTATCTGTATGCCTATGGTAGCACAAGTAACATTTCTGCAATATTGGTTCAAAAAAATGAAGAGAATTTAGAACAACCAATAGCCTTTTTCAGTCAAGGTTTGGTTGATTATGAACAGAAACACTCCTTTGTAGAGAGGCATGTTCTTGCTGTGATCAGAAGCCTAAAGAAATTCAAGCCCTTGATCTCTCATAATAAGGTTCATATTCTGGTTGCACACTAAAGTGTGAAGGAATTTATGTTGAATAAAGATCTGAATGAAAAAAGAGCAGGGTGGATCACTAGGGTCATGGAGTATGATGTAGATATTAAGATCACCAAACTGGTTAGAGGTAAAGGCCTTTGTGAGCAGCTTGCTACAGGGCCAAGCAGTAAAACTGAGTTAGAAAGGGATGTTATCCTTGCTAATACAAATGAGTTTCATAATGCTCAAGATGATGTACCAATAGGGACAACCAATTGGGTTGAAGATGTGACCCAATTTTTACAAAATGATGAATGCCCATTAGGATTAAACAGAGCTAAAAGGAGATACTTCAGATTGCAGTCCATACCATATGTGCTGGTAAATAATGTTCTCTTCAAAAGGGATCTGAATGGTGTCCTATTAAGATGCATTCATAGTCACCAAGTTGACAAGGTACTTCATGAATTTCATGATGGAGCTGCAGGAGGTCACTTTGCTCCTAGAACTACTGCCTGGAAAATCATGAGAGTTGGTTACTACTGGCCCAACTTGTTCAAGGATGCATATTCCTGGTCAAGAAAGTGTATCAAATGCGCTCTGTTTCCAGGAAAGGAAAAACTGCCTGCTATGCCTCTACATCCAATTCAAGTGGAACAACCCTTCATGAGATGGGGCATTGATTTCATTGGACCAATAAATCTACCATCTAGTGCTGGTCATAAGTGGGTGCTGACTACTATAGACTATTTCACAAGGTGGACTGAAGCAATAGCTTTGAAAGAAGCAAAGGAGTCTTCAGTTTTGAGCTTCTATGAGGATATAGTCACTAGATTTGGAGTTCTTGATTCCATCATATCTGATAATGCTCTTGCATTCACGGGTCTAAGAGTAACTGATTGGGCAGTCAAACATGGCATTCATTTGAATACATCTTCAAATTACTACCCCCAGGGTAATGGTCTGGCTGAAAGCACAAATAAGAATCTCATCAGGATCATTAAAAGAACAATGGAGGATAACCAAAGAACTTGGCACAGCAGTTTGAAGAATGCACTTTGGGCAGACAGGGTGACACCCAAGAGGTCTTTTGGCAATTCACCATATAAGTTGGTCTACAACAGAGAGGCAAGATTACCCCTATCTATGGAGCTTCTAGCTTTGGATATCATTCACCAGTTAGAAATGTTTAAGGGACAAGACCCCATGTCTGTAAGGTATGCAGAGCTCATGTAGCTTGAAGAATCAAGGGACAGAGCGATGAAAACTTTAGAGTATCATCAGCTCCAGACAAAGAAGACATTTGACAAAAGGGCTACAACAAAGTCTTTTAGGGAGGGATACCTCGTGCTTAGGTGGGACATTCTTAAAAGTAGGCCTAGCCATCACACTAAGTTTGATAACATGTGGACAGGTCCATTCCAAATCAGGGACTGTAAGGAGCACAATGCTTATCAGCTGGCTACAACAGAAGGGGAAGTGCTCCCTATTCCAATCAATGGGATGCACCTTAAACCCTGTTTTCAAGTTTGATAGGTCCATCTATTGTACATATTAGTTTAGGCTTTATTTTTTCCATAAGTGCTATTTCAGCATAGTAAATATTATTATTTTTAGTTGACCCTGTCTTGCCGTAATATTTTTGGCAACCTGTTGTGTCCTTGGGTTTCATACGAATTTGCGGCCATATGCAAGACTGATGTTTTATTTGTTTCTGGTTTTCTAATGACTCCATGCCCAATGGATAGGCCTAGGCTATTGGTCTTCATGTTTAGCAGGCAAACATCCAGCAAAGGTTGCCATAAATGTTACCTAATTTTCACCCTCAGGCTCAATCGGGCAGAATATCATGTGACAGGGATTCCATCAAGTCCGAATGCTTCAAACCAAGGAACATATTGGCTTGAGAATGGCAGGATCCCCTTGATCCATTTTTGAAATGTCTGTGTTGCCTATCGGCAATACATTTATGATATCATAACGATTTGTTTTCACATACAAACAACTTTTGGCATGACATTCACGTGGTTTTGGCGACAGTGAAAATGATATCGGCATGTTGTTTCATCGAGCGCTTTGTGTTTTGCTGACTGGCATATTGTTTCATCGAGCACTTTGTGTCTTGCCGACTGGCACAAGAAAGATCATATCGGAAAGACTTATTTAATGTCACAGTGATCAGGATCCATCTCCAGGCATCTATTGATGTGACATTCTCTTTTGTTTCGGTGACAAAAAAGGATTATATTGGCATAAGTTATACCATCGGTATGGGGTCATAGCGAAAAGGTTATGTCCCCCTGACAGGAAAGCGGCGTCACTAAAGATAGGGTCTCCCTGACTCATCATCTCTCGCCGACATCAGAGCTTGGAAAAGGGTGAAGGGATCAGCATATGGTCTCGGTGAGTGGAGATGGTCTTGCTGAAAGAAGAAAGGGTGGTCTCAATGTGGTTGCCTTCAACAGGAGTCCCGCCGACAACGAAAAGGTTTTGCTGAGAACGGTTGGCATCAGCCTAAGGTTATACCGAAGTAAGAAGGTCTCCCCGACAATCACTCTTGAAGTGGCATCGGCAAAGGAAGTAGGTTTTGGGATAAGGTCATATCGAAGTGTGAGTGTCTTAGTGACATGGAAGGTATAGTCGGCGAAGGTCTCACTGACCAGTGGAGCCTCCCAAATGAAAAATAGTTTTGGCCAAAGGAAAGGGGTCTCGGCGAAATGTTTTGCCAAGATGGAGCAGTTTCGGCCAAAGCAAAGGGAGCTCGGCAAATGATGTTGGTTTTGGTGAAAGATGGTGGGATCGCTGTGATGTCTTAGTGATGCGAAATGTCTTGCCGATGTCGAAGGAACCTGAGGGGAAAAAGTTGATCGGCAAGATGTCTTCTCGAAAGGAAGGATCTTTGGTGTAGCACCTGATCGTCAGAGTGATGTCTTACCGATAGGGAGTGGTCTCAATGATGAAAATGATTTCCGCATGACTAATAAGGCCCGCTATAACCTCTCACCGACGAATGTTTCTCTTGCCGAAGTGGAACGGAGTAAGCCCTCGCCAAAGCAAGGTGC
Organism: Sequoia sempervirens; assembly: GCA_007258455.2. Classification (NCBI taxonomy): domain Eukaryota; kingdom Viridiplantae; phylum Streptophyta; class Pinopsida; order Cupressales; family Cupressaceae; genus Sequoia; species Sequoia sempervirens. The sequence goes on from VDFB02382160.1 coordinate 108,935, forward strand.
CTTCGACACAACCTCTTGCCGATAAAGCGATGTCCTACTGACAGGAAACCAACGAAGGTCTCCCCGACCTGAGAAGGTCTCACCGACTCTGGAGCATAGTGGTAAGATAATAATAAACTTCGGTGAGAGGTCATGCTGACAACAAGAGGTCTCGCCAGGTGTCTTGCCGAATGAGGAGTTCGCTAGGAGGTTTGAGTTCTCCATGAAGTCTCACCAAATGAGGATGTATCAACGAAGTGTGATGTCAACGAAGAGAAGGAGGAAGCTTCGTCGTGACACCCTGGCTTACTAGTGAATGTCTCCTCAACAGAGCAGAGTGCGCATGGTAAAGGGTCTTCCCGATTGCGATTGTCTTGGCGATTAGGGAGGCAATATCGATATGAGCTTCAGAGCTCGATAAAGGTCTCCCCGACAGTTTCATGTTATGCCGATATTTTTAGGGAGCATAACCGCATTAGTGAGACACTCCCGGTGTCTCGCTGAGATGCGTTTTGACCTGAGAGGGCTCTTGACCAAAGTGGAACCCATGTAGAATGTGCCTAGCCAATCATAGAAGGCTGAGGCAAGTCGTGGCGGTCTGACCTGAACGAAGAATGTCAACTCTGGATGAATGCCACGCGAATTAGAGTGAGCTCAGGGCATTCAAGGCGTTCAACCGAGGTGTTTCAAGCAAGACACGATGCTAGGATCAGAGTAAATGTGGTGGTTGCAAAAAGATCGGAAGGTTTCTCCAGGGAACGATCTTCACCGACATGGACACGCAGGGGTTAGCATTAAATTCAAAAAAAGATCTGAGGAGAGATAGATCTTTCCAGGGCTGGATATTTTTGTAAGCCCTAAGGGGTTGACACATTTTGATATATAAGGTTTTTTTTGCCTTTTTGTAAGTAGTTGGAAATATACACTCTGAAGAGTTAGTTTTTTTCTTTTGAATCCTTCCTCAACTGATGTATGTCTTGTAACTCAACTGGAATCTTGAATACAACACAGAGTTTACCTTGGAAGTTTGTGTTCATGTTTGTATTGATTCTCATTTCTATATTTTTCTTTTGGACATCCAAGTCTTTAACTGTGTTTTATAATTTTGTATTCATATCTTAGAGCTGTGAAATTAATCTTTCCTTCCTAAGATGTGTATGTAGGTCAAACCTGTTAGGACTAAAGCATTAAGTCTGAAAGAAGCCGCTCCGAGAATAACATTTAGGCTTTCAAGTGTATGTTCTTCTTGTGTTCATTTCATGATTTCTCACCAGTTTGGTGTATCACCCTAGTGTGGTCCTTTAATTTATGCATCTCTTCCCTCTTTCCTCTCAAAGAAACAATAGTCTAGGTGATACCAAAGGAAGCCGGCCTTCTCCGGAGGTTCATTTCAATCATAGGTGACCCACAGCCTTGAGATGATCCCATGTTGCTCTAGAAAGCTCAATTTTTTATAAACTTTGCATAGGGTGCAATTCTAGGTTACAACAGTGGCAAAGGATGAAATGAAGTGAGAATGGATGTTTTTGAAGGTGGGATGAGAAGGAATAAGGCATTTTTGGGTCAGTTGGTTGAAGAGGGACATTACAATTCGGCCCCAATCAGGTGTGTAACACCTTTGCCAACTTTAGACATAGGAATCCGTTAGGGATGGTAGCGCGACACAAATGTCTGTGCGCTATGCATTCGTCCTTGACAAATATTCTCTCACCGACACATGGGACAAATGCCAAGTGGATAGAAGGTAGGTGAGTGATGTGGAATTTTGCCTTCGGATTTGATTTTCTAAGATGAGGGTATGTGAGGGGAATTTGGTTAAGAGGTGCAAATTCAATCCTATACATAATGATATAAAGGTAATTAACAAAAAAACTAGATTTTTGAAAGCTTTAGATTTACCTCGATATTCATCAAAGAATTTATCAAATCCCTCTATAGGATATTCTTCAGGCACTTGTTCTTCCTTTTCCTCTTTATATAAAAACATAGGTTTTGATGGATTTGGCATAATGTTAGTCCTAGATATATTATTTTGGTAGATAGTAATTACTTCTTGTTGCAATTTCTTTGCTATCTTTGAACTTTTCAAGTCTTTTATAATGTGTAGCATTTGTACCATTAGATATATCAATGTATTGTATATTTGATGTAATATAATCATAATTTCATGGAATAAATCTTCTTTTTCTTCAGCTATTAGATTTTAATTTTCTCTTCCTCCTTCCACCAATTCTTATTCTGGATCTTGTTCTTGCAACTTTCTTTGCTCCCTTCTTTGATACTTGATATCTATTTCACTAAAATGCATCAACAATTTGTGATTTGCTCTAGAGGATGACAAGATCTAAGCTTTGATACAACTGTAATGAACCTTACTTAAAATACTCATATAAAATAATTTGAAGCATTTGGATAAGTTCTCCTTGGAACATCCTTGTATGAAGGAATAGAAAAATCTTGAGAAATTTTCTTCTTGAGAGCTAGCAATTCATTTGCTAGGTTTTGCACCATGGGATTTGTGGTGCTTGTAGAAGGTTGGGTCGGAGAGGACTACCCTCTACACCTATTTGGATCATTCCTTATTTTTCCAATGAGGATTAATTCATCATCTAATTTAGTAGCCATCATTTTAGCAGCTTCAAGAGTGGATGGAACCACTCGCTGTAGGAGAAAAATCATCTCGGGAAAATGAGTACTAATGAAGAATCAATTCAAATTTTCAACTATAGGCTGAGCAACAACTGGAATTCTAGTTTACAATTTGTTGAACTTAGCCACGAACTCATGCATGGGTTTGTGTGGTTCCTTCTTCATTTGTGTAAGTTGAGCCAACAAGGCATGAGCATCTTCAATATGCTTAAACCTTTCTTTGAATTTGGTTCAAAGAGTTACCCAATTTGTTATTATGACCGAAAAATTTAGTAAGGGCCAACTACACTTGATCCATGAGGATTCGAAGTGTAATTACGCCACTAAACATTAGTCCAATAAGATCAATCAATAAAACTAAACTAGGAATCCATTAAAACTTAACATATTAAACTATGAAAGCTTTAGACATACCTATTCTAATCCATATAAACTTATCCTATTGGGGGAGTGGTGTTGCATTGATGTGGAATGATGACTCTTTCCCAACCCCGTGGATAAATGAGCTTGTTTTGATCAATTCTATTGAAAATAATCAACGAAACCAATGATAGATGTGTGATGAACCATGATTTAAAGCTAAATGAACATGATGCAAGCTATTTCAACACGATCTATGCTAAGATGATTGATATGGGTGTATGCAAAGCTAATCTAAATGGATTTTAAGTTAAAAAGATTAAAACCCTAATTACACCATATACTAAATGGATGCATCTATGTTATCGTGGAAGCCATTAATGGAAGCTAAGCTAATATGAAAGTAAATTAAGCTAAAATAATGTTGAATGTGAGTGCAAGTGCAAATGATTTTAACAACATAAGTTTGTTGTTAAAAGATGGATCTATTTGTCTCCAAGTAGTGACCTATTTATAGGAGGACAAATGATAAATTAAGGGTTAAGATTAAAAAGATTAATCAATGGTCAAGGATGGAAGAAATATGAAACATGGATCATGGATTCTCATCAACGGATGAGAATCAATGATCACATGGATCAAGGAAAGAATCAAGGGTCCATATTCTTCCAAACAAACACACTCAAAACTTGCACAAGAAGTCTTGTAAGTTTGTTAGGAAGAAGAATATTCCCTTTTTTCAAATGAGTGAGGAGAGAGAATATTCTTTGGAATATTCTCATGGGTGAGGGGAAATAGATATTTAACAAATTAAAACAAAGTTCTAATGTGCAAAAGGGGAAGGAATATTCCTTTTGGAGGAATGTGCAAAGGAGGAATATTCCCTTGGAATATTCTTTTGCAAGTGGAATAATTAGTATTTGGATAATTAAGCAATGTTAATTATGCAATTTTAGAAGAATTACATGATGTTCATTAAATAAATGATTTAATGAACAAGGGAGATATGATACGAAATTTAATTAAATAACTTAGGGTTATTTAATTAAATAAGAGGACTTTAGGGATTAAATTAAATAACTTGATGTATTTAATTTAATAGGACAAAATTTAGCATGAGAAGGGGGTGAATTCACCTAATTAGGTTAATAGATAAATATGCCATAATTAATTAAATAGCTAGGAAAATTTAATCAATTAAGGGAAAAGAGGATGAGTTCGAGGATGAAATGGTGTTAGTATACCTGATTTGAGTGCATGATATCATTCAAGAGATTTTTAAGTGTCTACATTTTCCCCCTCTATGAAGTGAGGTACCTGTTATGTTGGTTCAAAGAATAATGCCTTTCAAATTAAAACTGTTCCTTAATTTTTTTTTTCTAATTTTTGGATGCCTCACTATTGCCCCATTGGAAGGAATAAGTTGGTTCCTTGCCCCCTCGAGAAATCAGGCAAAAACTTTGAATTTTGGGTTGATTTATCGACAAAGGTACAATATTGATTAAGATCAAAGAGGACTAGAAAGCTCATATGTTAGATGTAGATAGATTTGAATATGTATAGATAGTCATCAACCATGGGTAGCCTCATGTATATTTTGATATATCACACAAATTTGATACTTGGATAGAAATGTTAATAAAGATAGAAGAATAAGAAGAATGGATTTGACCATTGATTTTGAGATCGATTAAGAAGTCCAACAAGTCCATGATCCACCAAGGCTTTTTTAGAGATGGTGATGAGAGATGATGATGATTTGCTCATATCTTGGGATTGATATTTTCTATCATTCCTTATTTTTGATATAACGCATAGACACGATGCATCATGGTATTGAAAGCCAAGATGGATTTGTATCTAGTGACATGGAATTTGACTTTGCAAATAGATAGGATAGTTCTTGTTCACATCTTGACATACATAAACCTCATAAAATTGTAGTTTAGTTGTTCAGAATATCTTGGACCAAAGCAAACACAATAGTCAACAATCTACTCCAAACAACTTCCTTACACACAACTAAGCAAGTATGCACCAAGATTATTTTACAAGAATACCCACAAGCACAAAAAATGAAAGATAATGATTGATGCCCCATTCCTTTCTCTCTAAATCATTGTGATAGACATCATCGAGAGGTCCTTGGAATGGGTCAATAAGACAAATCAAAAGAAAAGTTCAAAGACAAACAATTAGTGTTATCTATATCTCTTGCCAGTTTAAATATAGCTAAGGTGATTTTTGATGTTGATGTCCATTGCAAGAAGGATGCATCTTAGGACATGTTATCAAATGGTTTGATTAGGATGAGGTTTATGATAGGATTTTAATACAAACTTCACTGACTCATTTACCTATGATCTAGACTTTAGATTTCGACACTTAGTTTCACTTTAGACTTGTGATACTTGATTATTAGTTGTTTTTCCAAAGGTTGAAGATGACAATCCATTTATTATGGGTGAAGGTTTATTGTGGGTGAAAGCAAGATGGGATGGATGATTTTTTGGATTTTCTAGAATATTTTGATGTTTTTGGTATTTTGAAAATGTTTTGAGGCTGTTTTTGGTCTTTTTGAAAGTTTATGTGAATGTTTATGTTTTTGATTATTTGAGGCTGTTTAGGGTTTTCTCTAAGATATTTGATGTTGTTTAGGCCTTTTGAATGTTTTCTAATGTTTTTGTGTTTTTTTTTTTCTGATTTTCAAATGTGTTGGGATTTTCTGAGTTTTCCAAATGTTTTGGGGTTTTTTGAGATTTTGAATGTTTAGGGTTTTTTGATATTTGAATGTTTAGGGATTTTCTGATATTTTGACAAAGAAACTAACCTAAAAGACCATCCTAGGGGCCTTGGGGGCTTATCAATGATGATCCCTGTCTATGTTTTATACATAGAGACCACGTAGTTCGACTGACTTGACTTATTTGAAGATGGAGATATGAACACTTGATGGATTGTCAATTTATTATGACAGACTCCTAAAGGACTAACATAGGGTGTCTTAGGCGAAAAAAAATGATGACCTTGCATACATTCAAGCTCAAAGACTTGTAGTTCGATGAGGGTACTGTTTTTGGATTTTCAATGTTCGACCTTTTTAGGGATTTTGATGTGTTTTGGATGTTTTGGATTTTTCGCACGATGTGGATGAGTGTATGGATATGTGACAATTTCAGTTATCTTTTTTTCAGGATTTTGTTGAAAAACCAAGCTAGGGTTGATTGGTCTGATTGATGGATTGATGATGATAACATTTTTGAGGATACACAACAATGCAAGAATAGTGTTAAGGAACATGGTGATTGGGAAGGATATCCTAAGATGATGATGGATTGATTGGATAAGATTGATCAAGATTTTGAAGCTTGGTTTGGAACAATGTTTGTTGGAATGAGTTGATGTGATGTTGAAGTGCAAGGTAGATTCAATTGATATTGATTGTTTGAATTGATGTTTGATAAAAGATAAAGCTTGATAAGGAACATCTTCTCATCAAAATGTGCCATGGGCTAGTGATTTAGATTTTTTCTTAGAAATGATTTGACCAATTTGATTTTGTGTTTAGAAAATGTTTAGATCACATGAGTTATAGGATGTAGCTCAAGATTTAATCCCGAAGCAAGATGTAAGTATCTGCCCCTATTATCTTGCAATGCATGGAATGATATGGTGTTGAGATTGGTATAAATGGATGGATTGATGGATGGGTATGAGAAGGATGACAAGGATTACCTTGTGATAGGATAACATGTTTGGATAGAGTATGCCTCTTTGGAAAATTACTCATAGCTTAGATAATGATAGTTAGGATAGGACCAATGATAGTGAGCCATGCCAAGATGTTTACCATAAGCAAGTTTTAAGTACATACCAAAACTTTTTCAAGATCAAGACAAGTTAGATGGGATGAAAATGGATTGGATAATGAAGGGTTCCTAGATTTATTATGGATAAGATGTTTGGAATGTAAGATTTATTATGGGCGGGATGAGATGCTTCCACCTGAAAAGGTGCACATAGATGGTCGATTATACTCATGATGCTTGTTTTGCAGGTTTTCATCATGGTACTTGTCCAAAGTGCCACTAAAGTGGTTTTCACTGGAGGACGATTTTTATTTTTACTATTTTCTTGATTTTTTGATATTTTTAATTTTTTGAAAGTTTATGCTCATGTTGAACCACCTGGTGGTGCTAATGTAGACACTATTGGTGCTGATATAGATGTTGTTGTCATGATGTGACAACGATATCTTGCTTGAAGGAGTTGTTTTTCTAATATACAGGTACTTGAATGTAACCCCTGGATCTTTTCATCTTCTTTATTGATAGCGGAGTTAACCTCACCTAGATGTGCACATCGCAATAGAGTGCCCTTAGAGTCCTTATGATAAAGAGTTGCTACCAATACACAATCAATATGAGATTTGGATACCATGGATGTTGAAGTGGATGGTGGAATGCGTTGAGGGATATGAGATGTAGAAGGATTGGTCAACAGTTTGGAACCTTTGATTGTCTAAAATTGGGATGATGAGAAATGATAGGTGTATATGGAGATTCAATTGGGACCAACCTCTTCATATATATTGTAGGTTGCTCTTGAAGCTTTCTTTTGTATAGATGGACAGTTTTGATGGATACATTTCCCTCTTTGACTTTTCCCCATAGTTTCTTTGACTAATGGAGTGTGATAGGGATGATTTTCTTTATTTTGCTTTAGTATCCATTTGGATTTTTCTTGTCCATTTTTCTTTTCTGATTCTTTTTCTTCAATAATTTTCTCTTTTCTTTGATATAAACCTCTTTCTTATGGTTGGTTCCAATTAGGGGGTGGAAATATTCATGGACAATGATCCATGATATGAATGGTTGTAGTGTTGGTAGCTACTTCATCATAAGGATTCTTCATGCTCCCCATGTTGGTGTTTGTACTAGATTAATTTTCCCCCAATATTATGCAAGTATTACTGGCATGCTTTGCTTATGCTATTGAAAAACCATTTCCTTGCTGTTCAAGATTGTTTAGCTTTGCTTATTTTTGATAATGCTTGATATGCTCATACTTAATTTCTTCAATCTATATGGAGGATGTGTTTGATCTTGATGCTTCTTCAAAAGGTGTTGATACTTTGCAATCCATATAGGATTCTTCCTCATGATCCATTTCTACTTGCTCTTCAATGGATGTTTTTGATTCACCATCCATGTAGAGGTCTTCTTCATGATCAATTTTTGATATGTCTATGGATTCTACTATGCCTTGATCATGTGTAAAGATATTAAGAGTAGGAGACTCTTGTTCCTTGGTAATGATATCTAGAGTATGAGACTCTTGTTTTGGATGAAGATCATCTATATGTCCATTAGGAGTAAGAATCTCATGGGTAGATGGAGGAGTATGTGATGTATGGATATGATCATTATTTGCAACATCTTGTAGGGATTGGAGAATACCCATTAGATCATGGTAGTATCTTGGAGATACAGATTCTTGATCTTGACTCAGTGTGGTGTTATCTTTAATATGCTTTGGTTCATGTTCTTGACATGGATCAATTTCAAAGGATGGATTTTTTTCAAAGGGTTCTTGAATGTCTTCATTAGGAATGGGTATGGGCTCAATATTTTCTTGATATTTGAGTGGATTTTGATCATGTGTTGAATTAAGGATTCCTTCAATATCTTCAACCATGAGGTCAAAGGATGTCAATATTTCTTGGAAAGGACCATTGCTAGACTTTGGTGAAAGATGTTGATCATTCTTGGAAATAAATTCTTGAGATATGTCCTCTAACTCGTTAAGTGATGTAGAGACATTGTCAACATGATCATTGGAAGATGAATATTGAATTTTTTCCTCAAAAATGGTGGTGGGGATATTGTCAATGTTTTTAATCACATGATCAAATGATGTTAATACAACTTCTTGAAATGGATTGTTGTTGGATATTGTTGATGGGTCCGGATCATGATTAAAAAATGACTCTTGATATATGTTGATTTGATTGTTGGATGTGGTAGAAACATCTTCATGGTGCTCATTTATGGATAGATCTTGATAATTGTTTTCAACAATTATGGTGGAGAGATTGTCATTTCTATAATTAATGGTTGAATCTTGATCATTGTCTTCAACAATTATTTTTTCTTGATTAAGAAGGTCTTGGATGAGATCTTTGAGTTTGAAACAATCTGACGTGTCATGACCTTTTGTGCTATGGTATTCACAATAAGCATTATCATCATCCCATGGGAACTTGATGCTAGGTTCAACCCCATTTAATGATTCTGGAAGTTTGATAAGTTTAGCATGGACTAACATTTTTAATGCTGATTCAATTGGATCCCCTAAAAGAGTGTATTCATGTTTGTGATCTTGTGAGATTTGTGCTTGTTGAGATTGATCTTGTTGTTGAGGTTGTTGATTTTGATATCCAATTTCTTGATATTGATGATGTTCTTGATGTGGTTGCAGACACAACTCAATGTTTTGATGACATGGTTTAACCAATGTGGGAGTGTGTCAATTTTGGGGTGGAGATGTCTCTTGGTGCTATGAATCAACGAATTTGGTAAGTATAGCAATTTGATTCCACACAATTTTATCTTGATCTTGATTTTGATACCCTTGGTGTAGTCGATTTGGTTATTGGTCAAGCATATTTGGAATATACACTTGTGGTATTTGTATGGGATCGTGCACAAATTGATTTTGAATCAATGTTATGATTTGGGATGATGTTTATATTTTGCATTATAGGTTGGCATTGAACATTTTTGTGGTTGGGAAACACATTGATTTGATTTAGGTAACCTTGATTTTGAATGGTGTTACCTTGATTTGGATCAATACATTGAGTTGTCAATATATTGTTTGGATTTTGAACAACATTGGTGTGATTTGCAAACGTATCTATCCCATAGTTCACCAAGTGTGAATTTGATATGTTCATGTTTGGTAAGCTTGTATTTGGTATACTCACATTTGGCATGTATTGATTTGATGAGATAATGTTGTTTTGTTGAAGACTTATGTATTGATCATTTGGTTAATATATTTGTAGGTTTTGACTTTGATTTACATCTACCATAGGGAGAGGTGTTCCAAAATTTAGATTGGGAATACTCACATTTTTTGTAGCATTGAGGTTTGTAGGATAGAATGATCCCATGTGTGAATTGTATAAATGTGAGTTTTTATAATCAATTGGTATTGTAAGGCTTTGATAGTTTGGTTGATTTATATCACTCATGATGTATGAATCAAGTTTATATTCCATGGTTTTCTTGTGTTTTGACCTTGTTGGAAAGGTGAACCTCTAAGGTGTTTTGGACCAATGATGTGAGAGGATGGTGAAAAGGGTGAATGATAAGGGGGGTGATCTTTCTAAACTTTTGAACAACACTTTATACTTGAAGGTTTGTTGTTTTGATTCCATGGATAAAGGTGTCAATGAACTTGTAAATCTTTAAGGTAGAATTGTGACCTTTAAGATAAACTTGTTCACCAAATGTGATAACCAACTCAAATAAGTGCATGTAAAAGGATCTATTTCACACACAAATTAGCTAAGTTAGGGGATTGGTTTGATAAATGTCTAAGTACAAAGTGTTGATGTGTCCAAAATTTTCCAAAGTTGGTTTGGTGAAGTGGGATGTAAGATGTGTGAAGATGGGTGAAATGGATGTAATGTTGGACCCAAAATGTTAACCTAAAATTAACCTTTGTTTTGCAAGACCAAGGTAGTGAGAAACATGCTATACCTCTAAAGTGATAAAACCCTAAGGACTCAATGATTTTGGTAAAATAGAACTCAACTGATTTTAAAAATAGGACCCAATGATTTTGAAAATAAAACTCAATGATTTGGATAATAGAATTTGGACTCAATGTTTTGCAATATTTTCCTTGTCTCAATTTGCTTGTTTTGGGGAGTCGAATTTTGAACGTACATCAATGTGGGGTGTTTATTTGTAAATTTATCTTGCTTAATGAATTTATTTTTACCACAAATACTTTCCTTGATTAAGTTTCAAACTAAATGTCTATGTCAAAAACATCATTTATCTCACAAAGTCCATTTTATGAAAATGATGAACTTTGCATAGTTACCTAGGTTTACTTTGGGAAGTATTGATTGAGATGTAAACCAAAATATTTAGAATTCTCTAAGAATAAATTGTTAGGACAAGCATCAATATAAAGGTTTTGTCAAAGGGTATCCATACTTAGACCAAAGGGTTTGAAATTTTGAAGACTTTGTTAATGTTTGTTTGCAATTATTTTGGAACAAAGCAAGTGTTAAACTGACTCTCAAGCATTTACAATCCTAGATCAGGTACGCATTTATTAGTAGGCTTACCATCATTAGAAGAGATGATTAATCCGTGAAGATGAAATGGACAAATAGGCTATGTCAAGGAAATGTAACATCTTGACACACCAAGCAAAGGAGTCCCTTCCCCATTTGCTTTATGTCTCAATCAAAAAATGGACATGGTAAGTAACTTCTGGGTGTGATGCTACTCCCATGCACTACCTTGAAATATGTTTCAGAATTGGACTTGGTTAGCCACTACAATAGGGTTTTTAATGACCATATCTAGGATAGACTGGTACCATACATGCGGTGATTCACTCAATTAAGAGGCCTCCCAACAATTATAAACATATAATGGTTTTAACACATCACAAGGATGCTAGGGGAGACTTTCTTTGATATGGGACAACCACGACTAGTTGGTTAGTGACTTTTGTCACTCTGAATTATTTATATAGTGAGCTAGATAGAAAGCACCACTTGGGTCGTTCCCTTTCACAAGTTGGGAGGAAGGCCCTCTAAAGGTTACACATGTTTGGAGCATAAAATGTTTTTCATCACCCAAGATTTCCAATAGGTGTGAGGGGAGAGGATAAGCACTTCCAAGCAATAAAAATATACGTGTGTTTCTCTTCACCCAAGATCACATGAAGCGCAAGGAGATTGGATATGCACAAGTATATTTAAGCAAATCAAACACATGTTCATTTTAATCCATCATCACAAATGAGTTCATTTTAAGCACCAATTTGAAATGTTAGATTGTATTGTTCATTTTAAACCAACAAGCATAATGATGATATGAGTGTTCAATTTTAACCAACTTTGAAAGTAATTTTTTTAAGCCCAAATGAAAGCTAGTTGTGCTAAGATTGTAAGTTTTAAAACCCAATGTAAATTTAGTGGTCCTAAAACATAAACCAAAGCAACATTGATGGGTTATAATTGCCCCACAAGTGTCAAAACACTATTACAATAACTAAAACTAAAAAAAATCAAAAAATTAAAAAATCAAAAAATTAAAAAATAAAATTTCAAAAATTTTCAAATTTTTCTATGTTCTAGTAAATCACATTTTTAGAGGCCTTCAAAGCAGAATTTGGGGTTGAAACTTGTGTCAATCCCTAAAAAGAGCATTCTAAAGGCATTCTTTTTTAGGGATTGAATTAGTAATCTTGGAGAGCTTTCCAAAGGTGCAAACGGATTCAAATTCTGAGCAATGAGTAGAAAGTTATGATCCCAACAAGTTGGGGTAAATAATTTCCTAGTTTTTTTCCCAAATCTGCAAAACTAGTTAGTCTAAAAACCAAAACAAGAAGTTAGAGACATGTTAGAGGTTAGATAAAGCAAAAAATTCAAAAACATGTCAAAAAATCAAGCTCTATTTTGTTTACTAGTAATTCGTGTTGCTGAAATCAATTACGTTGCTAAAATTCATCAATAGCTTCGTTGTATTGGATGTGCATTGCTGTATTAAAAAATCAAAAGCACCACTCTACAGAAAACGGTGAGGTCAATTGTGTTGCCCTATCAATTGCGTCACCATATTAAAATTCATTCTGCGTTAAAAAATCTAATTAGCGTCGCTATATTAAAATGTGGCGACGAAATTAATTATGCGTTGCTATTTTAATTATGTGTCGCTAAAATGAAATCATAGGTGCATTGCTGTATAATCAATAGCCTCGATGAATAATCAATAGCATCGATGTACCTGTAAACACAAGGAAAAAAAACATTTGAAGCAAAATTTGTTAGATTGATTAGTTTGTACCCTCCTAGCGCCAAAATGTGACTAACAGATATAGTAAGGGCCAACTACACTTGATCCATGAGGATTCAAAACATAATTATGCCACTAAACATCAATCCAATAAGATTAATCAATAAAACTAAACTAGGAATCCATTAAAACTTAACATATTAAACTATGAAAGCTTTAGAAACACCTATTCTAATCCATTGAAACTTATCCTATTGAGGGAGTGGTGTCGCATTGATGTTGAATGACAAACCCTTACCAATCCTATGGTTAAATGTCAATTCTATTGAAAACAATTGACAAAACCAATGATAGATGTGTGATGAAACATGATTACAACTAAATGAACATGATGCAATCTATTTTGACATGATCTATGCTAAGATGATTGATATGGGTGTATGTAAAGCTAATTTAAAATCCGTAAAGCTAATCTAAATGGATTTTAAAATAAAAAGATTGAAACTCTAATTACACCATATACTAATTGGATGCATCTATGTTATCATGGAAGCTATTAATGGAAGCTAAGCTAATATGCAAGTAAATTAAGCTAAAATGATGTTGAATGTGAGTGCAATTGCCAATGATTTTAACAACATAAGTTTGTTGTTAAAAGATGGATTGTCTCCAAATAGTGACCTATTTATAGGAGGACAAATGAGAAATGAAGGGTTAATATTAAAAAAGATTAATCAATGGTCAAGGCTGGAGGAAAGATGAAACATGGATCATGGATTTTCATCTACAAATGAGAATCAATGATCAAATGGATCAAGGAAAGAATCAAGGGTCCATATTCTTCCAAACAAACACACTCAAAACTTGCACAAGAAGTCTTGTAAGTTTGTTAGGAAGAAGAATATTTCCTTATTTCAAATGAGCGAGGAGAAAGAATATTCTTTGGAATATTCTCATGGGTGAGGGGAAATAGATATTTAGCAAATTAAAACAAAGTTTTAGTGTGCAAAAGGGGAAGGAATATTCCATTTGGAGGAATGTGCAAAGGAGGAATATTCCCTTGGAATATTCCTTTGCAAGTGGGATGATTAGTATTTGAATAATTAAACAATGTTAATTATGCAATTTTAGAAGAATTACATGATTCTTCATTAAATAAATGATTTAATGAACATGGGAAATATGAAAGGACATTTAATTAAATAACTTAGGGTTATTTAATTAAATAAGAGGACTTTAGGGATTTAAATTAAATAACTTGATGTATTTAATTTAATAAGATGAAATGCTAGCATGACAAGGGGGTGAATTTACCTAATTAGGTTAATAGATGAAAATGACATAATTAATTAAATATCTAGGAAAATTTAATCAATTAAGTGAAAGGAGGATGGGTTTGAGGATGAAATGGTGTTAGTATACCTGATTCAAGTGCATGATATCATTCAGGACATTTTAAAGTGTCTATAGTAACACTTCCAGCTAAAAGATGATAGAACCATTCAACTTCCACTCCTTGGAGTGTTTTAGTAAACAACCTTACTGATACATCTTCATGTTATACTCTAAGAGATTCACATGCAATATAGAATGCAGAAATATGCTCGTCTGGGTGTTGTTCACCATCTCCATAGAACTTGGGAATGTTCTTTCTCAAACCACAAGGAAGTTCATGAGTGGGTGGTGTCAAATTCAAAGGACCAAAAGTGTTACCCCAAGGACCTTGAGCGGCCATGATGCCTTGATTGAAAGGGGGAATAAAAAACCTTTGAATTGTGGAGATAGACAATGCCTTGTGAGCAATGTAAACTTCACTTGGTATAGGAGATCTTATGCTAGCAGGAGGAAAACTCCTTGTACGTTGAAGAGGTGATATTTTTTGTGTAGGAAGAATATCAAAGTTATGTTTTCACAACAACTCAAATGTAGAATCAATATGTGCTTGAGCTCTTTGATCACGTGTATAGCTTCTTTATGCCATAATGCAAACTTGGAAAGAGAGGTAGATCAACAATAAAAGAAAGAACTACAAACAATAAGAAATTGGTATACTTCAACCAAAAATGTGAAGTTATGGTTGCGTGTTCGTATCCCCAACAAAGTCGCCAAGAAACTATTGAGTGAATATTTTGTAATCAACTACCCGATTACAAAATGATGATATCATCCACACTTATAATGAGATTAAATCTCTCCTCTCAAAAAGGGGAGGCTCCCTTCTTATTGCTCACTAAAAATAACTAGTAACTAATCAAGATTATATACACTACAATTATCCATGGGTGTTTCCATTCATCCTATTCTCTTGTTTTTGAATTGATGTTTTACTCTTACAAAAATTACAATTATATCTCATGACAATTGATAAGCCTAGTTTTTGGTCTAGTTTTGGGGAGAATCTATAATTTATTTTATCATAGGTGTCATGGAATTTAATGCTTAAGTGTTGACATTGGCATAATGTTTCCCTCAAACCGTTGACATTTGATCCCTGCAAGCTTTAATGATACTTGGCATAAAATGTGAACTATTTATATTGATTTTTCATGTGGTTATTGATCATTTCTTAAGGTGGTTATAGATGTGTAGTTATTATGCCTACTGACCTTACCATGTAGATTTAATGTGCTAAGTTGAGGAAGACATCGCCAGCTGGGCATGCGCCATGACGACTAGCAAGGGAAGCGCTCCAAGTCAAAGAAGATCGGCAACAAAAGATTCTACATGCAACCGAAGTGTAACCGCCTTGTTGTAATGGACTTTTAATGTTCGAGCATGCACAAGTGTTACTGCTGTGCTGAGTCTACATCTGACTTGCATGTCTAACCAGATTCCACGCATGCGTAACCATCATCACTCCACTTTCTCTATTTTCCCTAATTGGCATCCTCCCAGTCATGGATTTGACTGCCTTGTTTAGTTGTTAGCATAAATAATAATTAGATGCTCCTTCCTCTGAGTTAGTTAGCTAGTGAGTTGATTGTTTAGTCAGTTGATTAGTAAGAATAGAGGAAGAGGTTTCATGATTTGATATTGTATTCCAGTTTCAATTTATAGTGAATGAAATAAAATTCTGAGTTCGAGCATTTGAGTTCTTATTAGTTTAGAGGATACTTATCCAAGGGGGCCCACTTGGTGAGTAATCCATTTCATTAGTTTAGCATGAGTTTAGTATTACTTGTTGTTCAATACTTAGTTGAAAATATGGCATCAACTATTTTTGCAGCCACTAGAAGTCCATTCTGTGTTTGTTCCTGTAGCCAAAGCAGACAAAGTAGTTCCCTATTTGTTGCCCAGATCTTTTATTCCTGTCATGCATTTCAGTTCAACATAGTTGTTAGTTGATGTTCAATATTTGCTTTATTTCTTTTCAGCAATTTACTTTCAGCATTGTGTTTCTTAGCTATAGAATGCAATGAATACTTGAGCCCCTAGTGCACATACAGTGCTGGCCCATTTCAAGTTAATGTCCCTAGGTTGAAAATTTAAATGCACCTTCATGATGATTGAAGTAGCTATTCAGGTTAGATTCCCAATCTCTGAATCATGGTTGTAAAGGCTTAGTTATGGAATCATTATAGGAGGCCAACATTTTTGGCACTGTTTTCAGGGATGGTGTCAAGCTACGAAGTTTTTGGAGTCATTGTTAGTTTCTTTCCATAGTGTTTTTGAAGTTGTTCTTAGTACATCTTCATTTAGAAGTAATGCCCCTTTATTCATTACCAATTCTTTGTGTGTGAGCTGACTGATAGTGAGTAATACTACATGCATAGAGGAAGGAGAAGGGATGCTTATGGGAGATTCCTTCCTAACAATCCTAATCCAATCCAGCTAGTTGAATATCAAAACTTATTAGAAGAAGAAGAAGATCCACAACCTTTTGCAAACACATATCTTGAATTGACTAGTTCTGAAGTCTCCTCTAAAGATCAAAATCAACCTGAGAATCCCCTTGCTCTAGAACCACATCAAGCAGGCATGGGTGATGCAAATGGGAATAGACCCAACCAACCAACTTTTCCTTTTCCCATTTCCCAATAGAATGACATTGGAAACATCAAGAACATCCCTACTTCAGCACTCCCAAAGTTTTATGGACTCGTCACAGAAGATCTTGATACCTTTTTATTTGAATTTGACATAATTTGTAGGAGTTATGATTATACTACTGATGCCCATCGACTTAAGTTATTTCCTACTAATCTGAAGGAAGCTGCATTAAGATGGTTCATGAGCCTGGGTAGAAATATTGTGGAAACTTGGGAAGACAAGACAAAGTTCCTTGAGAAATACAAGGAATACTGTAGGGGTAGTGATATGAGAGGAGGTGACATTTTCAGGATGCAACGAAAGTAGGATGAGAGCCTAGAAGACTACATTGCAAGATTTCTGTTTTTCCTACAAAAGTCTCCACACCATGCACTTAATGAGGATTCACAAAAGTTACTCTTCCTGAAAGGAATTAATGATAGTTGCACTGATTCCTTGGACCTTATGGCAAGAGGAGATATCTCCCAAGTTCCTTGGGGGGATATCAAGATATAAGAAAATTACTCTAGGGATGCTTCAAAGAAAGGGAGAGCTTATCAGTTTTCCATGGGTAAGTCAACTACCAATGGAGTTTCAAGGATGGAGATCACTCATTTGTTAGAAGACTTCAAGCAAGACATTATTAACAATCTAGCTACTCAGCTAGATACACTTCAGGCCAAGAAGAAGCAAGAGGAGGCAAAGATGATGTTGACAAAATATTATCCCCATTGCAGACAAAAGAAGGACTGCAGATGTAAGATGGTAGCTAATCTGGAAAGAAAGAAGATGTCACCTGAGTTTAAGCCAATTCAGATCGAAGAAGACCAAGTTTACTATGTTGCAGAAAGGAAGCCTTGGGTTCCAAGACAAGGTATGCCACTAGATCCACTATCCTATGTTGGGCCATCTTTTAACTCTTATTCATTTGGTAACCAATGGTAGCCCCAATACCCACCCAGTTATGGGGGATATCCACCACAACCTTGGAGTAACCCTCCAAATGCTTGGCCCATTCATCAGATTTATCCACCTTAGTGGTAGCACTGTTAGGGGAATTGGCAGCAATTCCAAGGAAACTGGCAACCACCTCCAAGAAATTGGTAGGAAACAAATCAATGGAGAGGAGGACAACAATGGCCTATCAGAAAACCAATTATATGCAACCACCTTCTCAATCCAAAAAACTTTCTCTAATGCCTCCGCTTGCTAATCCAAGCTCAAATGCACCTAAGACAACTCTACTACCAGCTTAGCCCACACCCAATCCTAATAACAAACCACAACAACAACCTGCATACTCTGCTGATTCAAATCAATTCCCTACATATGCTGTGAGTGTAAGTGATATCCATCTATGTTCCAAAACCACTCTACTAGCCCTTCCAAGCCCATTGGCATTGAGCTTTCCGTGAAAGAAGAAGAGGAGCCTTAGAATGGCCCCATTCAACCAAATGCACCTAAAAATCCTGAACTAGTCCCTGTCAAACAGACTGAGCAAGAACCACCATTTTCTCAGAGATTGGAGATTTCCAAGAAGAAAGAAGAAAAGGAGGATACCAATTTTGATATCTTGGATCAAATAAAGCATATATGTGTTCAGATACCCTTATTTCAATCCATAAAGGATGTTCCAATCTACAACAAATCTATCAAGGAAGCTTGTCTTAAGAAGCCAGGAAGGAAGAAGAAAGATCTAACTACAGTTCATGTGGTGGGCCAGCTAGCTGATATCATGCTAGAAAAAGTAACTATTCCCAAGTATAATGACCCAAATAGTCATGTGGTAGTAGGTACCATAAATGGGATCAAAGTGAAGAATGCTCTGATTGATCTAGGGGCAGAAATCAATGTAATGACCAAAGATATCCTGCAACAACTAAATATTGTAAGTATGAGGTCAACTCCTACTATCCTGCAGCTTGCTGATAGCTCTACTGTCAAGCCTGATGGCGTAGTGGAGGATGTTGAGGTAGTTCTAGAATCCTGGGAATACCCAACAGACTTTATGATTCTTTCTCCTAAGGCTACACAAGGCGGGTACCCCATCATTCTTGGAAGACCTTGGTTGGTGACTGCAGATGCATATATTGGATGTCATTCTGGTGATATGACCATTTTAAATGGAAGGAGTACTAATTTTTTTTTCTCTATCCACCTGCTCAGCCATCTCATGCCGAGAATGATTCTGTATGGCCATAAGTTGGTGAAGAGGCCGATGAAATTAATTATGTGGCACAACTTATGATGATAGGAAGAAGCTCTTTTATGCAGCTCCAAGATGAAGAAGTGTTGTCTAATCTCATTCAGAACCATTATGAAGTGGAAGAAGCATCATCTTCTACTCCAGTCCGAACACTTTTTCCTGCTCTTCCTAACGCCACTGTTCCTGTAGACATTTTTCCTACAACCACTCTTCTTGTAGCAAGAGGTATGTTCCATACGTTGCTACCATGTGAACTAAAGGTACCATGTATTAATGAAGTAGTCATGATAGAATTAACTACACAAATCCAGGTGTTTGAAGGAAAATACCTGAATGTCAATAGTAAATTGAGTGAAGAACAACTGTCATTGGAAAATATATGATGGGCCCATCAACATGCATTTTCATGGGATTATCATGATATGAAAGGTTTGGATCCTAAACTCTGTATGCACTTAATTTATATTAGAGATGATTTCACTACAGTGAGACATCCACAAAGAAGAATCAACCCTGCATTGCGAGAGATTGTGAAAGGAGAATTACATAAATTACTAGATGCGAGATTTATATACCCCATTTCAGATATTCAGTGGGTATCTCCATTAGTGATTGTGCCCAAAAAGGGAGGGAAATGGAGAGTTTGTATTGATTATAGAGAATTTAATGCCGCTAAGAAATATCACTTTCCTTTACCCTTCATTGATCAAGTTTTGGACTCACTTGCAGGAAAGCAATATTTCTCTTTTCTAGATGGATTCAACGGTTACAACTAGATCCAAATTGCACTAGAAGATCAGGAGAAGACCACATTTACTTGTCTATGGGGACCTATGCTTATTTAGTGCTCCCTTTTTCCTTGTGCAATGCACTTGTACCTTTCCAGAGGGCAGTCATTAGCATCTTCTTAGACATTTCTCATGATTGCATGGAGATTTATATGGACGACTTCACCACCTATGGTGTTGAATTTAACCAAGCATTGGAGAATCTCAAGAGAGTTATGTAGAGATGTGAATATCAAAACTTGTCCTTGAATAGTGAAAAGTGTTTCATGATGATGCAAGAAGGTGTAGTTCTTGGCCACTACATCTCCCACAAAGGAATTCAAGTAGACCCTGCAAAAATTGAGGTAATAAAAAATCTACCTACACCTGCAAGACAAAAGGATGTTAGAAGTTTCTTGGGCCATGTAGGATATTACAAAATATTCATCAAATATTTCAGCAAGGTAGCAACACCACTGTATACTCTCCTCACTAAAGATGTTGAATTTCAGTGGACTGAAGCTTGTGACAAGGCATTTTCTGACTTGAAGGCAACTTTGACAAATGCTCATGTACTTAAGGGACCTAATTGGGAGCTTCCTTAACACATTCACACTAATGCATCAGAATATGTCATAGAAGAAGTCTTAAGATAGAAAGAGGGGGTTGTTGAAAATGCTATTTACTTTGTCAACAAAAAATTGCAAGGAGTTGAATTCAACTATATAGTGACAAAGAAAGAGATGCTGGCAATAATTTATGCACTAAACAAATTTAGACATTACATAATAGGCTACCAAATATTTTTACACATTGATCATGCAGCCTTTAGGTACCTCATGAATAAACCTTTGATCACAGGTAGATTGGCAAGATGGTTATTGTTGATGTAGGAATTTGATATATGGTTATGGTTATTGTTGATGCAGGAGTTTGATGGTTATTGTTGATGCAGGGAGGGCTAATGTTGTTGCAGATTTTCTTTCAAGACTAACTATATCAGAAGATAATCAACCGATAGATGACTCTTTTCTTGATGAGCATATATTTTCTCTCAATGTACAAATGCCATGGTATGCTAACATAGCCAATTACTTGGTCACAGGTAGAATTCCCTCTCACTTCTCTCCAAAAGAGAAAAGGGCACTTATTGAAAGATCTTTTCCTTTCTCTTGGATTGTTGGATGTTTGTTTTATATTGGACCTAACCATGTCATGAGAAGATGCGTGAGAGAAGATGAGACATATGACATTTTGCATGCATTTCATAATGAACCTTGTGGAGGACACTTTGTAGCCAAGAAGACAACAATGAAGATTTTGAACACAGGATATTATTGGCCAACACTCCACAAGGATGCAGGAAGCTATACCATAAAATGTGATAGACGTCAAAGAATGGGCAAAACAACGAGATCTGATCAGATGCCACTATGCCCTTAGGTAGTAATCACTCCCTTTGACAAGTGGGGATTAGATTTTGTGGGACCAATTGACCCTCCATTAAATGGTAAGTCTTATATATTGGTATGCATTGATTATGTAACTAAATGGGTAGAAGTTAAGGCCATGAAACATACAAGAGATAACAAGGTTGCAAAATTTCTTTATGAGGAGATTTTCACAAGATATGGAGTCCCAAGAGAAATAGTGACTGATCAAGGGCCACAATTCACATCAAGTCTTGTTGCAACACTAGTAAATGAGTCCAATATAAGGCACATAAAGTCTACTCCTTATCACCCCCAGGCCAATGGCCAAGTTGAGGTGATCAACAGGGAAATTAAAGCCATTCTGACTAAAACAGTAGCTGTTCATAAGAAGGATTGGGAAAATAGGTTACCAGAAGCTGTTTGGGCCTATAGGACAACATGGAAAAAAACTACAGGATTCACCCCATTTGAATTACTGTATGGAAAGACAACCATGATGCCAATCGAATTTGAACATAAGACTCTGTGAACTGCAATAAATTTGGGGATGGATTTTTTTGAAGCACAGAGAAAAAGAATCATGCAGCTAAATGCTCTGGATGAGATAAGAAGAACAACCCTGCAACATACAAAGATAGTGCAGAATCAGAAAATCAAATGGCATGACATATTTATTAAGGACAAGAAGTTCAAACTAGGAGATTTGGTTTTGCTCTATGATTCAAGATGTCACAATAACATAGGAAAATTGCAGACAAGGTGGCTAGGAACGTATGAAGTTGTTGAGGTCTTTCCTAATGGAGCTGTCCAACTCACCACCATTGAATCTGTCAGGTTCAAATTACTTGTTAATGGTCATTGCCTCAGATTATATTGTAAGCCAAATTATAAAGAAGAGTTCTTGCAATAATTCATCCAACACTCAAAGCTTCTTGCAGCCGAAGGTGGTGGACCTAGTGCCCCTCCTTCAGCCTAATTTAGGTACGTACTTTACATAATAAAGACTTTCACTTACATGGAAGCCCCCTTCTTCATTATCTGCCCATCCACCCATCCATCACCACCTTTCTCTCTCTTCCACCTCACTTCACCTCATTCCACCTCATCTTCATTTATTGCTCGCTTCATTTTTTTTTCAACAAGGTGATCGTTACTTTATCTGCGATCTTTGTGGAAAATCTTCCATAAACTTAGGTATGTGCGCATTAATTGCTATCTTTCATCATCTTTTAAGTACATTTATTTAATCACTATATGTTAGTATAGACGTTTGCATAAAATGCCATCATTCCCTGTCATATCAACACTCCCATATTGCATGTGTGGAAACATGTCCAAATTTAGGTTGGGGGGAGGGGAATGAAAAAGATGCAAATATTGTATTGTCTAGGTGTCAAAATTGAAATCCAAGAAAGGATGACTTGCATGTGTGAAGTGACAATGGCTGCAACTGCCATTTCTTCCTATCACGAACTCCCTTTATCACTCCTTTTCTTGCCATTATTACCCTGCCATAATCTTAAGTTAAAAAACAAGAGAAAGAAAATTCAAGCGACAGGGGTACAAGAAATTTAGCAGGTTGGTCCTAAGATTTAAAAGACACTGCAAGGAAGTGCATTTAATTTTCAGAAGGGGAGTTGTAGGAAAATAGTTGCAGAGCATTAGTTTGGTTGCAGACAATGGGAGGTGGGTTAATTCAAAATGAACCCACAATGCATGATAGTTTATTGTAGGATGCACAATGCCTGGCCAAATTTCAAAACTGTGGATGGATAGATTACTTTTTAAAGTTGGATGATTTTGATGAAGGCATTGCCCTTGAATTTTCCCAGACATTTTCAGAAGGAAAACCCATAATGAGAGGGTTAGAATTCGTGGAAACAGAGGAAATAATTGCAAAGGTTACAGGGTTACCTGCTGATGGTGAAAATTACCCTATTTCTAGAGACGTCAGGTCAGCTAGGGCCAAATTCACAGAGCCAAATGACCCCCCATTGAGCATAGACAAACAGGGTACAAAGAGAATGTCCTTGCCCAATCCGTGGAAGCAGATAACTGCGTATGTTATCAAATACATCACTTGTGAGGGTCGCCAATCAAATTTGCATTCTGTTCACTTCAAGATTTTGAATCACATGAGGCACAAATGAAGGATGAATGTGCCCAACGTGCTGTACAATCTTCTCTCAATCATGGGGGCCGAAACCCAAAAAGGTAGGGATAATTATATTTCCCACCATTATTTGATTAAAATTCTAGTTGAAAGGTCTCTACATGATGTATCTGGAATGACCTGGGAAGAGTTTATAAATTTTGATCAAATTAGACCTGAGCACTTACAATCTAGGGCTTTACCTCAATCTCGTAGGTCTAGCAGAAGAGTAAGCATGGATGAAGCCATTCCTAGTGCTTCAACCTTTGGTATGAATCCTCCTACAATAGAACCTATAGAAATTAGTTCTTCCGAAGTTGGGCGCTTAGAAAAAGGAAGCTCTTCTCACTTGAATTTTGATGATGAAGTTCCACTTGGAACCCTCATGAAAACAAGGGCACAATAGAGAAAGGTAGAAATGAGAAAAGGCAACGCTAAAAAATGACCATAAGGAAGAAAAGGGACAAGTTCTAAGAAGAGTAAAGCTAATACTATTCATCCTGAAACCAAAGGAAAATGTGACAGGCCTTCTAGGAAATCAAGACCAGCTAGGCCTGTGATTGGTACACCTCTACAAGAAAGCCCTAAACTTGGTGAGACCTCATACGAGCAAAAGAATGTTGAAGAAGGAGAAGAAATGTTTAAGAAAGTAGTAAACATAACACTAGCCGATCTTGCTAGCATTGCAAAATAATTGGAGGAAAATCAGAACCTCCTACAACATGAAGTCCCATAGCAACAACTAGAACCAGAGCGGGGGTTCCTACAGTCGTAGGAAGAACAAGAGTCTCTACATCAAAAGGAAGAATAAACAACACCCTTATAGCTGAAGATGGCTGGAAAACTTGAATCTATGCAAATAATGCCATATGAGGAGCCATCATCAACAAAAAGACTAGTAGGCATCCATAACCCTCAAGATTTTATAGTACATGCAACAATTTTGAATCCGTGGAAAGAAATGCAAAGAAGGGAGGAAGAATGGAAAAAGGAAAAATGGCAATTGAAGGAGGAAATTCAAAATAAGGATGAAGAGATTGAGGATAAAAATGCAAAGATTGCTACCTTGAAGTAGAGGGTAGATGATATGGCAACCTTGATGCAAAAAATTCTGGAATGTAGAGATCCTCCAAGGGTCTATGCTTTGCTCCTAAAAGAGAAATATCTCCCCTTTAAGATGTCAAGACTTGCCTTAGGTTTGAATCCATCTATTGATACTCTTTTGGAATTTTTCAATGTTTATAGGATTTCCTCCTTTGAAATGAAGAATTTGCTATGTGAATTTTATTTACATAAGTATGCTATCACAAAAGACCATTATTGGAACCCACTGCTATATGTTGGGGATGTTCAATTGAGAGCATTCATGTCTTGGGTGCAAAATGAGATCAGTTGGGGACACCAACATGGTGCTTATAAGCAATTGGAGTATGATATCCCTTTGCCCGTTAGGGCTGAGTCAAGCAACCCAAGGGATGTTTATAGAGAATGGCATAAAATGCTGTTCATACCAAGTTATGGAAATAGGATTATGCCTTGGATTGAGGTAGTTTATAGTGAGTATGAAGTGAAGACAACAACAAATGAGGAAACCATGAGAAGATACCTATCACAAAGATGGAATAGTTTGAATGATGAGCTGAAACAAGCTGAGCCTCATTCCATCCACAATTATGTTACAACATTAAGAAGAATTAAGAGATATATCCAAATTGGTAGAACATAGGGAATATTTTGGCTTCCCCTGACTTTTCAGCCACCCATGCTCATGTGGCCAGTGCCAAATTTTAGATTCTACCAGTATGACCCTACTGTAGAGAGCCAGAGATGGGACAAACTTGAAAAATTGGGAGGATTCTATTGGGATTTTGATTCACGTACTGCTACCACTAATGCCAGACAACTCTTAGTTGTAAATTTCAGAGCTTTGACCAAATAGAAGAACAACTCTTTCCCTGCTGGAGGACTAGCAAGACGTTAGGTTGGGGGGAGTGATGAGCCTAGTTTTTGGTCTAGTTTTGGGGAGAATCTATAGTTTATTTTCTCATAGATGTCATGGAATTTAATGCTTAAGCGTTGACATTGGTATAATGTTTCCCTCAAACCGTTGACATTTGATCCCTGCAAGCTTTAATGATACTTGGCATAAAATGTGAACTATCTATATTGATTTTGCATGTGGTTATTGAACATTTCTTAAGGTGGTTATAGATGTGTAGTTATTATGTGTACTAACCTTGCCATGCATATTTAATGTGTTAAGTTGAGGAAGACACCTCCAGCTAGGCATGTGCCATGATGACCAGCAAGGGAAGCGATCCAAGTCAAAGAAGACCGGCGACAAAAGATTCTACATGCAGCCAAAGTGTAATTGCCTTGCTGTAATGGAATTTTAATGTTCGAGCATGCACGGGTGTTACTACTATGCTGAGTCTATG
Source organism: Sequoia sempervirens (assembly GCA_007258455.2). Taxonomy (NCBI): domain Eukaryota; kingdom Viridiplantae; phylum Streptophyta; class Pinopsida; order Cupressales; family Cupressaceae; genus Sequoia; species Sequoia sempervirens. The sequence goes on from VDFB02382160.1 coordinate 134,997, forward strand.
TCTGACTTGCATGTATGACCAGATTCCACACATGCGTAACCATCATCACTCCACTTTCTCTATTTTCCCTAATTGGCGTCCTCCCAGTCATGGAGTTGACTTCCTTGTTTAGTTGTTAGTATAAATAATAATCAGATGCTCCTTCCTCTAAGTTAGTTAGCTAGTGAGTTGAATGTTCAATCAATTGATTAGTAAGAACAAAGGAAGAGGTTGCACGATTTGATATTGTATTCCAGTTTCAATTTGCAGTGAATGAAATAAAATTCTGAGTTTGAGCATTTGAGTTCTTGTTAGTTTAGAGGATACTTATCCAAGGGGGACCACTTGGTGAGTAATCCATTTGATTAGTTTAGTATTACTTGTTGTTCAATACTTAGTTGAAAATCTGGCATCGACTATTCCTGTGGCCACTAGAAGTCCATTCTATGTTTGTTCCTGTAGCCAAAGCAGATAGAGTAGTTCCCTGTTTGTTGCCTAGATCTTTTATTCCTATAACACATTTTAGTTCAACATAGTTGTTGGTTGATGTTCAATATTTGCTTTATTTCTTTTCAACATTATGTTTCTTAGTTGTAGAATGCAATGACTACTTGAGACCCTAGTGCACATACAGTGCTTTCCCATTTCAAGTTCACGTCCCTGGGTTGACAATTTAAATGCACCTTCATGATGATTGAAGTAGCTATTCAGGTTAGATGCCTAATCTCTGAATCATGGCTGTAAAGGCTTAGTTATGGAATAATTGTAGGAGGCCAACAACAATTACAACATGTAATTAGCCACAAAGTCCTAGTTTGAGCAATAATAACCAATATATAATTTTATTAGACAAAAGAATAATCAAAATGATACCAGTGAGTGTTGGTAATGAGAAAACCCACAAAAGCACAAAGTATTTTGTTGATTTTTGTGATGATTCAAAAAGAAAAAGAATGGTATGAATTGCAGCCCAAAGTATCCACTATATGTCACCAAAAGATCAATTAAACACATATAATGACTCACAATCCAAAGTCTTTGAATTATCACCAAAGTACACACATAAACATAATCTTGAAAAATAACAATGCAGTTCAAAGTTTACAAACTTAGATTTGAATCCCCTCCTAGAACATATGATTTCATACCACTAATTAATCATGTATAAGATAATGCTACAAGAAATACATAAGAAAAATCTCATTTAATCAAAGGTAAAGATTGGATACGAACTTACTTCTTTTATTAATTGAAAATTGATTTATAATTAATTTTTTTTTTTAAATTCTCTTATATTGGGAAGTGATTTGCTTCATAAACTAAAAGGTTATTATTAAAAAAGAGCTCCCTCATATATATAAAGGAGATACAAGAGCTAAAATAGGAAAGCTAAAAATAACTTGACTTATTCAACAACAGAGTCAGATTTGATTGAAGACTGTGTTGTTTTTACATGTAATTGCATATTTAAAAAGACATGTAATATGTCATCTACAAAATACATATTGCATAAAAGGAAAAAAATGAAATAAACTAGGTCTGGATAGGCACGTTTATTTATTATTCATCATTTCTCTCCATGAAGTCTCCATATTTGTCAATATTGCTCGAACTACAAAATCATCTCATCCTAATGTATGGCTGGAGACAATGAGTACTCATATGATAGAGTCCTCAATATTTGGCACAAACACAAAAGGAGGATTCTCAAAGAGAACAATCCAAACCATGCAACAAGAGTCACACAACGGAAGCAACACAAAAATTGGAGGCAAATGTAGATACAATCATTCTCATTAACAAAAATCTCAATTACAAACAACTAACAACATCTGGGCTTACAAATTCCTCTCACAGGCCTGATACAACATATTCAAAGTACAATATTCCTATATGCTCCTTAATGTGAGCTGAAATATTACATATCAAAACCTATCTTTGTCTAATATCCCTTCCTAATGATCTATTACAATGATTTATATCACATCCAGGGATCTAGAATCATCTGCGTCAGCCAAAGATCATTACAATCTCCAATGAAAGAAAATGTAACAGACACATATAGTCCGGCCTCAAATTTGAATTACTCCTTGGTGAATGCATAGGATGAAGTGTGGACCTATAATTAAGGTCGAGGAAACTCCATGGAAAAATTCAAATCACACTGTCGAGATCCGCAAGTTATGGAAAAAATCCACAAGATCGAACTAGTCGTTAGGTTTCAAAATTATTTTGGTGCCAATTCAAGAAACTGCCATAAAATCCGGAAGCGATAACTGGCTGGAAAAAGATCCAATCTCACTCAAATATTGGAATAAGGAAAATGAACATGTCCACGATGATAACATAGATCCACAGGGTCTGATGAGAAAATATGATGAATCCACCAACATGAACTGACCAAGAACAAAACGAGAATAAAAACTGAAAGAAAATATTTTTGGTTGATGCAAGATTGCCAAGAAGCAAGGATTCTCTTGCATCAGACATCTGAGGTTATTTAAAAAGTGAGTCCCTCACTTTGTAGGGGCTTAAGGAAAACCGAAACGGTCTACCTTAGCTTGAGAAATCCAAGAAGAATCGTCCACTAGTTTTCCTTTCCACTTTACAAGATATTCTTTGTATCGTCTTCCACGAGTTTTCCTCCCATCTCTAATATCCAAAATCTCTTCAATCTCATCTAATTGTTGTTTAGGAAACCGGTTCTCCAATTTTTCTTTACTCTCTTCACTGAATTCTACTTCATGGTATTTGATGTAGATCGACAATGTTGAATATGGGTAATATACCCATGTTATCCGGTAACTCCACTTCATATGCATTTCCTAAATCAAATTTCTGCAAAATCCTACAGGGTCTAAAATTCCTCATCTTTAGCTGATTGTATGTGCCAACTAGAAATATTTCCTTCCTCAAATACACCATCATTTCATCTCCAACTTCGAACTCCTTATGTCTACTCTTTTCATCTGCTTTCTCCTTATACTTCTGGTTCATATCTTCCAATTGCTCCTTCACTCAAGTATGCACTTTCTTCATATGTTCTGCAAATTCCTCTGCTTCTGCACTCCTCTTATCTTCCATACTGATGTCTCTCAACTCTGATATACCTCTAGGATGAACTCCAGTAACAATCTCAAAAGGTGTCTTTCATGTACTCTTGTTCACTGAATTATTGTAAGAAAACTCTGCTTGTGCAAGGACTAAATACCAACTTTTGGTCTTCTCTCCAACCAAACATCTCAGTAAATTCCTCAAACTCCTATTTACTACCTCCGTCTGTCCATCAATATATGGGTGAAAAGTAGAACTGAACTTCAAATCTATCTTCAACTTCTTCCAAAGTGTCCTCCAAAAGTAACCAACAAACTTTGTATCTCTATCTGAAACAATACTCCTAGGTAATCCATGCAATCTAACCACTTCCTTTAAAAACAAGTCTGCTACATGTATTGCATTTTTTGTCTTCGTACAAGGTATGAAATGTGCCATTTTAGAAAATCTAGCGACCACCACAAATATAGAATCATTAGCTCTTTGTGTCTTTGATAAACCAAGTATGAAATCCATGTTGATATCTTCCCAAGGTCTCTTTGGAACTGTCAAAGGCTTATACAATAAAATATTTTGACTACTCCCTTTTGCAACTTGAAAAACTTTGCAACTCTACACAAATTTCCTAACATCCTTATGAATTTGTGGCCAAAAGTAACTCTCACTTACCAATGCTACTATCTTATCAACACCAAAGTATCCTGACAATCCCCCACTATATTTTTCTCTTACCAAGTTATCCCTCATTGAACTCTTGGGTATACAAAATTGGTTCCCTCTGAACTACATATCCTCTTGAATAAAATAATCCAACCACTAACTCCTATCCTCTAAAACTGGTTCTTTACAAGCTCTCCAAGGTTCTGTAGAATGTGGGTCTTCCTCATACAAGTTCTTCAATTCATCAAAGCCGAATACCTCCACTCTCATCTCTGCCAGTAAATTCCTTCTCCTACTCAAAGCATCAACAACTCTATTTGAATTTCCATTCCCACGTTTCAAAGAAAAAGTATAACTCTGCAAGAATTCTACCCATCTCATGTGTCTTTGATTCAACTTACCCTGACTGTTCAAATATTGCAAAGCCTGATGATCCGTATACAAAAAAATTCCTTAGGCAACAAGTAATGTCTCCACTTCTTCAAGGCTTGAACTATAGCATAGAACTCCTGATCATACACTAAATATCTTCTCCTAGCATCATTCAATTTCTCACTGAAATAAGCTATTTGTCTTTCCTCTTGAATTGATACTGCTCCAATTACATTTCCACTTGCATCACAATCTACCTGAAATACCTTACTAAAATACGGTAAAGCCAACATAGGATGCTCAGTCACGTTCTATTTCAACAACTCAAAGCTTTGGTTTGCTCCAGATGTCCACCTAAAATCCTTCTTATCTCCTCTCATTGTTTTTTTTCATAGGATTGCAAATAGAACTAAAATGCCTAATGAACTTCCGGTAGAAACTAGCCAATCCATGAAATGATCTTACTTCTCCAATGCTATTCGGTGTAGGCAACTCAATAATTGTTCTTACCTTCTCAGGATCCATCTTTAATTCATCCACATATATCACAAATCCTAGATATACCAATTTTTCCTTTATGAAACTACACTTCTTAATGTTTATCAACAACTGCTCTTCTCTCAACCTCTGCAAAACTTGTCTTATATGAAACAAATGTTCTTCTCTAGTCTCACTGAAAATCAATGTTGGTATGTGGCGACTGATCATGGTATACTATACACCTTGACATGTATCCTCGCCGAGGTTCGGGGTTGAGCCAAGCCCCAGGTGGGGGTTCGGGGGTGGTGGCACCGAGAAATTTTTTTTCCCATTTTTTTCGCATTGTCATCGAAAAAGGAAAATCACTGAAAAAGAAAAAAAATGACTTTGTAAAACCCTAATTCTGGAAGCTTCTAAAAAGCTTGTTATAAGGGGTTGGGATGGGGGTTACATTTTGTAGAAAAGGCGATTATTTGTGAGATTGTAGTATGCTTTGCATTGGATAATAAAATCATTGGATGGCTGTGGTTTTGTGGATGTAACCTGGATTGGGTGAACCACGTTAAATTCTCTGTGTTGTCTTGTTTGTGCTATAATTTTTTGTGTGTTTTATTTCTCTGTTTTATTGATCAAATTTTCATTTAACTGTTAGATATCTGCCTTCTAACCCTAACAATCAAGATGTCATCCAAGTAAATAATCAAAAACTTACCCAAGAATTTCTTCAATACCTCATTCATTAACGTCATGAAAGTACTTGGTGCATTTGTTAGTCCAAAAGGCATCACCAACCACTCATACAATCCTTCATTTGTCTTGAATGATGTCTTCCACTCATCCCCTTCTCTGATTTTGATATGATGATATCCACTATTCAAATCTATCTTTGTAAAGTATCTAGCTCCACTCAAACAATCCATAATGTCATCCATTTGAGGAAAAGGAAATCTATACTTCACCGTGATCTTGTTGATGGCTCTAGAGTCTATACACATCCTGCATTCTCCATCCTTCTTAGGTGCTAACATAGTAGTTATACTGCACAAGGACTTAAGCTTTCCTTGATCAAACCCTTTCTCATCAACTCTTGCACTTGTCTGTTCAACTCTTCATTCTCTATAGGTGTCATCCGGTGTGCTGCTTTATTAGGAAAACTAGCTATAGGAATTAGATTCATGCAATGACTAATACTCCTTATAGGTGGTAATCCATCAGGTACATTATCTTAAATGGTCTTCTCATATTCGGTCAACAACTCCTTTATCTCTTTTGGTTGTTCTTCTACATGCTTCAAGTCTTTAGCCTTCTTAGGAACTAAGGCATAACACATGTTCTCATGTCTCAATCCATCCAAAAATCTCCTTCCATCAACCAAAAAAATTCTAGCACTTGTACAAACCTCAACTTTAGGAACATCTTCCAATGGCAACAAAGTCTACTTCATCCCATTAGCAACAATGGTATATGTATTCTTCTTTCCATCATGAATAGCCTGTCTATCATATTGCCAAGGCCTTCCCAAAAAAACATGGCATACATCCATAGGCATGATATCACACAAAACTTTATCATGATAATTTCCTATCTTCAATTTCACCAAACATTGTTCACTTACCAGAATCTTATGCTCATCTTGAATCCATGCTATTTGATAGGGCTTCGGGTGTTTCAACCTTTCCAACTTCAATTTGGTTACCATCTCTTCAGAAACCAAGTTCTCAGAACTCCCACTATCAACAATCACTTTGCAACATTTTCTAGCTACCTTGCATCTGGTCTGAAACAAATTATTTCTCTACAACGATTCCTGCTTCATCTCACTTTGACACAATATTCTTCTATTCACCAACACTTCTCCATCTTCTGGTTTATTAGATGATCCAACATGATCTTCCTCAACAAAGGCTGTTCTTCTATTGTTTTCTATCTTTCTACTTGTCTCTCCTTGATTACATTCAAATGATCCATGTCCTTCTCCACCACATTTAAAACAAGTTCCCTTGAATACTCTTTTCTCCTTATCATCTCTTCTATAACCTTCATTCTGGTAACCACCATATCCTCCTCTTCGGTAAGAATTTCCATCATCTCTACAGTATGAATTATCATTCTTATTGACTTCCTTATCCTTATTCTAATATGAAAAAGTTCCTCTTCCTCCTCCAGTAAAAATTATTCCTCTCTAAAATCTTCCTCCTCTTCCTCTCTATCTCTGCTCATGTCTTTTATTCAATTTTTCTTCTACTTTTAGGGCACATTGATATGCCTCTTCTAGACTTAGCAACTTAATCAAACTAATCTCGTCTTGTATAGACAACCTCAAACCATTCACATATCTGGCTACTTGTTCAATCTTATCCTCTAAATGTCCAAATTTGATATTCAACTTGTAGAACTCCTCGGTATACTCTGTCACACTTAACTCCTTGTGCTTCAAATTCTACAACTTTCAGAACAAATTGATTTGATAGTCTTCTAGCATAAACTTTGTTTTCAACTTATTCACCATCTGATCCCATGATTTTATCTTTTCTTTTCCTCTTCTTTTCCTATCTGTCTACAAATGTTCCCACCAAAGGGATGCATGTCCTTTCAACTTTGTACAAGAAAATTTCACCTTCTTATCTTCAGTGGTACCTTCAAAATCAAAATAATTTTCCATCTATGTTATCCAATCAAGCAATTCTTCTGAATCAAACTTACTATTATAATCTCGTGGATTGAAATGGGGTTTTGTATTCACTCTAGTTAGGGCTCTTATGAACCTCTCTTCTCCCTGATCCAGGCCAATATTTTCTTCTCTTCCTCTTTCTTTCTGTACTTCTACCTCTTCATCACTCACATCATCAACTGGTCAACATCTCCTCTGGGCCGTTTCAACTACATCCAATCTGGCAACAATTCCTCTCAATGTCTCCATTAAAGTTGGGTCTGCATTTCCATGCACTCCATTTCCTCTAACATTTATTCTTCCCTCCATCTTTACACAATTCCTCTGTAGTTGTAGGTTGGATCCTCAATCCACCACCCCACAAAAAATCTTCAACAGGACTCCATGAATTCTGACAATCTCTCACAGATCGAATCTCACTCTGATACCAATCTAGCGCAACCATGAAAGGAGGGTCCTTAAAGAGAAGAATCTGGACCGTGCAACAAGAGTCACACAACAAAAGCAACACAAAAATTTGAGGAAAATGAAAATACAATCATTCTCATTAACAAAAATCTCAATTACAAACGACCGACAACATCCGGGCTTACAGATTCGGCTCACAGGCTTGATACAACATGTTCAAAGTATGATATTCCTATGTGCTCCTTAATGTGAGCTAAAATATTACATATCAAAACCTATCTTTGTCTAATATCCCTTCCTAATGATCTATTATAATGATTTATATCACCTCCAAGGATCTAGAATCATCCACGTCGGCCAAAGATCGTTACAATCTCCAATGAAAGAAAATTTAATGAGTGCATGAATAGGTCGGCCTCAAATTTGAATTACTCCTCTGTTAATGCATAGGGTGGAGTGTGGACCTATAATTAAGGTTGGGGACACTCCATGGAACAATTCAAATCACACCGTTGAGATATACAAGTTACAAGAAAGATCCACAAGATCGAACTAGTCGTTAGGTTTGAAAATTATTTCGGTGCCAGTTCAAGAAATTGTCATAAAATCCAGAAGCGATAACTTACCAGAAAAAGATTCAATCACACTCAAATCTTGGAATATGGAAAATGAACATGTCCAAGATGATAACATAGATCCACAGGGTCCGGTGAGAAAATATGATGAATCCATCAACATGAACTGACCAAGAACAAAACGAGAATAAAAATTGAAAGAAAATATTTTTGGTTGATGCAAGATTGCCAAGAACCAAGGATGCTCCTGCATCAATATTTATGCATTATTTCTTGTGCCTCTCCAATATTATTTTCAGGTTATCCAAAGTCACTTGAAGATCCACCAACTTGTCAATAGAAGCTAATGAAAAAGATTTATCTTCAATATTTTTCTTAATCAATGATGTGAACTCTTGAATAACCGTGTCAATAGGAAGGACTTTTTGATTGTCATCTAACACTTGACAAGGTGACTCCTTAATTATGGTGATAAGATATAACCATCTATCTTTTCCTATCTCTTGAGCTTCTTGTAGATATTTGATTAGCTCATTGATGACATTCTTTTTATGCCATATTGTTTCCAAAATTTCAATGAATATTTTTCTATTGGAAATCATCCCAATTTATTCTAACACATCAAGCTTAAGATCTTTCATTCTAGTCTAAGCTTCATAACCTTGATCTAAATCTTGCAAATTATGAGATAGTGTATCAATTGTTTGGCTCAATTCCACCTTCAAACTCTCCATATTGCTAATCCTTTCAACAAAATATTTTAGCAATTATGTCCCTTGGGCCAATATCCCATCAATCCATTCACCAACAACTCTACCCTGTGCATGTGTCCTCTCAACCTTTTGAATGGCAGGATCCTCTATGCTTGTATTAATCAGATCAATTGACTCAGAGGATTGCGTTATCTTTTGGAGCACTGAAGTGAGTTGTTCCACCTTGGCCTTCAACTAATCTTTGACGATCTTGTCCTTATCATACTTCTCAATAAAGGAAGCCAATGTTTCTTGCACATCTTCCTTCACACTTTCATATGTTCTTTAACCAAATTCTATCTTGGTGATAGAATAATCTCAAAGATCAAGTTCTTCTACACTTTTTTCAGGAGGAGGTTGTGCTACCTTAGCATACTTCTAACCTAATTGATCAACCAACACCCTCAAAAGAGTTTTGGCCTTCTTTGTAGATTTGTCTTTACAAGCACCAGTTGACCAAAATTGAAGTCGTTGGGTGAGATGACTTGCTTCTTCCTCTTTGGTGTTTGTGATGCTAACCAAGTGGGAAGAGGAGAAGAAAATACTTTAGGACCCACCACCATGGTTTGTGTTGATGGAGCTGCATTCATAATAGTGGTGGTTACAAGAGGTGGAGCATTGGTCAAAATTGTAGCCAAGATTTTTGTGTTATACATATTTTGTGCAAACTCAACTATGAATTTATCAAAATCAAATTGTGTACTCACATAAAAAATAGAAGACAAACTAGTATAAGAAGATGAACAAATAGAAACATTTTAAAAGTTATTATGAGGACTCTAAAAAATGGACTCAAATTTTGGAGATGAATGAATTGACTGAATAGATATGGTAGGAGCAAAAAAAATGGTGGAAGCAGTAGGTAAAGTTTTTTCACTTGTAACAATAGTAGGACTAGGTAATGTAGCAATAATGAGAGAGGAAGAAAAGGGGGAATCTTGAAGAGAAGACTCATGTTATGAAGTAACTGAAGATTCTTGTGTTTCTTCATTTGGATTCTCCTCTCTTTGCTCTTTAGCCTGAGTTGATGTTCCTTTTGTCTCCTTACCTTTAGTCTTTTTGATTTTGAAGAGGAACTTAGGAGTCTTATTGGTGCTAGGGACATCATCTTTATTTTTTTTTCTTAATTCACCCTTCTTGTTAGTAGGCCCTTCAATAGACTCTTCCTCTGAACTAGTGTCAAAGTATTTCAACCTAAGCCCTATATCTTGTAACCAAACATTAGTATTTGTAGGAATATATTGAAAAATATCTCTTATGGAGATCATCTCTTTTTGTGACCACTAGATAGGTGGAAGAGGAGTATCAACAACTTTGGTCTCTTTGTAGGTAGGATCAAGGAGGTCATATTCATCTTCTATATCTTCAGGAATATTATCTAGATCTAAGTTTAAGATCTACTCTAAGTAAGTCGACTATAGTTGAGCTTCCTTATGTGTTCATCTATCTTGCACTCTACCCATATATCTTCAACTCTATGTACATGAGTGGAGCTCTTCTTGAGCTTTTCCTTCATCCCTCTATAATAAAAATCAAGCCTCCTATATTTTTTTATTGTAACCCACTACATCTTTGTTTCCATAGCATTGGACTTGGGAGATTTGGTGATGGAGTACTTGCCATTTGTTAGAGGAAACTTGAATCTAGGCCTGTGTGACTCAAATTTCCTACTATGAATTATTTAGGGGGAAAAAAGGGTTTAACAAAATAAAAATGATAGACCACTAATTCTCACCCTAAAATGTGTGATTTAGTGTATGATATGATGCAAATAACAATTAGAAATTATCCCCAACTATTATAGCAACTATGATGGGAGTTTTAAGAGGCTAGAATGATGCATACCTTGTTGTAAGAAGCCTATTTTTAGGTCAGAAAGGACTCATTCGCCTTTAGTGGTGAATGAGTCCATGTTAGGGTTTTTAAACTGAGATATGGGTTATGTTCCTTTAGATGCCCTGACTCTCGATCCCTGGTTATCAGCTCTTGAAAACCAGAGTAAAATTCTATAGCCTTATTCCGTGTTCTTGCACTATGAACGACAACTTTTGCAACTTGACAACTTTGACAATTTTGCCTCAAACTTGTTCTCCACTTTTATCTTCAACTTGTAAATCTGTAAACATATTCAAGAGAAGAAAAACTTGTTAATTACTAGTGAATAGGGTTTTCCTAAGTCAAACCTGGTTAGGTAATTCAAAACCAAATGATGAAATGATGGAATTCAAACATGAAACATAATGAAATGTTGATACCTTGGAAGTTGTCTTGGAGTATAAATCTACAAACTAACATGAAGCGGCCATGAACAATGCAGATCTTGATCTCAAATTAGGTGTGAAACAATACTTTTCAATGGATCTTCAATGCTACATCAACTCACTAGCTCAACAACATGTTTGAATGCACTATTCCTTTGACATGATGAAATGATATTGAATTGCTGCAATAATCTTCACTAATTTTCCTTTTAATTCCTTTGAAATTCTCTTGTGAACTCTATAATGCTCTTGTTCTTGATCTCATGAAGTCACATAAATTTTTCTAGGATAAACAATGTGAATTAGCCTTATATTTATACTAAATCTAAGAATTAACCCGAAATTCAAAAATTCAAGCCGACACTAGATATCTAGGATGAAAATTATTATGATCCCCATAATTAAATGCAAAAGGGGTGTCCTATGAGGGGACCCATTCTCCACTAAATGCGAATGGGTCCTAGCACAACTTTCTAGGACCATGCTTCGGGGGAGATGAAAGAACATAAAAAACCCACCTCAAAAATGCAAAGAAAGGGGTGTCCTATGTGGAGAGGACCAATTCACTACTGAAGGCAAGTGAATCCTTACACCATCTTATAGGACCTTGAATTTTCCAAATTACATGTCATTCCATATCATTATTGGGTGTCGAGATAGATCCTTCGGAAGGTGTCATTAATAAGGCTTAAATTTGAATTAAAGGGGATAATTAAGCTCAATTAACCATAATTAGTTAATGAAACCATAGATAAGTGTGAAAGTGTAATACAACGCTTTACAACACCCTAAATGGTACAAAGTAATTTTATGGCTAATTCTAATTAATGTGAATAAACAACACATTACATAAACAAGGCATTATTAGGTTAATTTTATCACTTATTCCCAAATTAAGTGTGAAAAAGGGATACTTTTTTCCTACACTACATGAAAAACCATGATTGCCTACATAGCTCCATGAGCACAATCTTGTCACCAGGATACTTTGGGAGCATATATGGGTATCTGTCAAAATAGATAACTCAGGTGTATGTGAAGGTGGGAAACTATAGGTACATGCAACCAAACTTATTGACAAGCTCCCATGTCTTGTATAACACCCTCTTCTTCTCAAGTTCTCTATCAAACATGCATAGATATGAAGCGAAAAAAGCATCATTAACCCTCCTGAAATGCTTGATGCTTTGCTTTAGAGTCAATTGAGAGTAATATTGATACACATGAATTTTTCTTTTGTCACCCTCTGACGAGAACCTTGGAAAGTTTCACATAGAAGCAACAACATAGACTAGGTATGAAGTCATGTAGAACTTCACTGAGGTACTAACCATAGAAATTTGATCATAAATAGCATCACTTATATGCTTTCCCCAAAATATTTGTTGTTGTCTTTTCCTTATGACATGAATGTAAAGATACATCCACACCTAGAAAGTGGAGGAAGTGGGAAATTCCTTAACTCTATTGTGAAGAGTTATCAAGTTGTTTACCTCCTCAATGAAATCACCACAAGGGATGCTCTTAGGCCATCTTGATATATTTGGCTTAGGATTCTTAAGCCACCTTGTATTGATTGTGTTTTTTCACTTATCTGAATTACTATCGTAATGGGCCTATGATTGTTCTATGGTGAGATCAAAATATGTATCTGTACTTGGACATCTAAAGATTTTATCAAACAACTCTTCGTCCAATCTTATGAGCACATTTTTGTCTGCATCTCTAACACTTTTGGCATCCTTGTAGAAATGGGCTATTGCTACAAGTAAAAACTCAAGATTATGTGTTGACACCAGGAATGAGGCCACCAAGTGGATATTTCTCTCAACAATGCATCTCATGCCAACATCAATTGACTGCTTTTTCACCCTTTCTAGAAAATCAGACATATCAAAATGACCAATTTTTGTGTCCTTGATCTCGTCGATATTTGAAATCATAGAAGTCACTAGAAATACCCTTGGTACTTATACTTCATGTTTTTGTAGCTTGGTGAAGGATCAAACATTGGTGGAGAAGCTACAAAAATAAATTTCATGTGTTTCCAAGTGTTAGAGAAAATTACTAGTTTCTATGTAATGGTAAAAAAATCAATGCCTATGCATCTGTTAATGAATTTGGGATGTAAGGGCAGAGAAAATATCTACACTTGCATGGGACTTCACAACTTATGTGCAAGGGTGGAGAAAATTTCTGCCTCTACTCATGAGTAGAGAAAATTAATGTAAGGGAAAAAAAAATATCTACCCCTACATGGGGGGTAAGTTGATTATCATTGGTTATCATGGTGACAAGGATGTAGGTCAACATTTAAACCTCAACTTATATATTGAATGCAAATGGTAATGATTATGCAGGTCAGGGTTTAAACCCTAACCTACATTTTGGAAGTGGTGTGATGTGTAGTGTGGGGAAAAAAACCAACACTGCATACTACAAAGGGTATATGTTTGGGTATTGGTTGGGATTTAAACCTCGACTTACATTTGAGTAAAGATTGCAATGATAGTTTCAAGAAAATTTCTCACAACCACATGCAAGGTATAATGAGTGTGCTTTATTTTGAGCGTTTTGGAGATAATGCTTGCATGCAATGCGAGATTTAATCCTCGCACTACATTCAAAGGAAATGTAATGGAAATGTGGGTTGGATTTTAAACCCCAACCTACATCTTGAATGCAGATGGTAAACAATGGAGGGTCCAATAGGATGCAACACAAGTTCATTAGGATGCTAAGTGAGCTTTATACCCCGCACTACACCAAGACATGAGGATGTTAGTTGAGACAAAGACCTTGAACTACATGACTATTACATGTCCATGATTTGTAGGGAAAAATGACATGAAACTTCCAAGGTTTTTGTAATGGGTGAAAAAAACAAGGGAAAGTGGGAAGAACCATGGAAGTGAACTCATAAAACAAAAACGAAAAAAAACATAGATAATAAAACCCTAAACATATTTTTTAAAAACGATGAAAGAAAAAAAAGAAAATGTGACATACTTGTAACCCTAGGCAAGTGGAAAATAAAGACCTGGTTCAATCCTTACAATATACTGCACACAAACGTTGCGATGAGAAACAAGGAGACATGAGGCACATGAATCAACAAGGAAACAATGAAGAATGGTGAAAATGATTGATTAAACCAAAATAAAAACTGATTAAAAATGCATTAAAAATCACCATTAATGCAAAACGTGTGAAGGTAGGAGTGTAGTCACACTAAAATTTAGCGTGACTACATTCCAAAAAGTAGTTGGAAAAAACATGTTGTGGCGTTGAATTTCAGCTACCCTACATGATCAAAAAATGACCAACTCTGAAAACTAAGACTTTTGCAATTTTTCAAAAGGTAAAAAAATTGATCACTTGAAATGAATTTTCAAGGGATTGGACCACACATGAGGGCAATTGATATTTTCCTCAATTTTCATGCTTAGAGGATGTGGGCTACAAAACTAACAAGTCTCGTAGGGGCTATCCCATGAATTGAGTGAGTTGAATTGGAGGATAACACTTCCATAGCTACAAGTTTAAGATTGATGAGGTGATGGATTTTTTTTTTTTGAAGAGGTGAGATAAAATAATTTGGATTTTTTCAAGAATTCCTTGTAGTGAGAGGTAATTCCAAGGACACGAGTAATAATGGAAAATAACTATATGCACTCTAACTCAAAGGGGATATCTAAGTATTTTGGAAAATATAAGGAGATATTGGAACTATAGTAAGTTGGGGTACCTTAAAATGGATTACAAGGAGAAGAAGGAAAATAAGGAGCTGAAAGATGGCTCAAACTCGAGGACCCACAATGATGATGGCGGTGGTATTTTTCTTGCACCTCTTGCTACACATGCACATAAGGGTTCATGACTTATTGAGTCGATATTGTTATCATATGACTCCCAACAAAGAGTGGTTCTTGGATTATGAGAAAATAAATTGTAGTAGTGTGTATTTGGGAGATAACTCTTCTCTCAAGATCATTGGATGAGGAAAATTTAGTATTGCATTTGGAGATGGAAGGAATAATACCCTCTCTAATGTTCTCTAAGGTCATGGTCTTCCCCAAGAGAGTTTGATTTAGGACTCTATTCCAATTGAATGCCAACAACACGTGTGTAAGAGTTTTAGATTCTTGATTTGAGGGAAAATAATATTTCTACAAACAATACCATGCTATGAAACAAGTAGATGGGCCATATAGGTGTGAAAGGTATCTAAAGGTCCTTGGAAAGTAAGAATTAAGTATGAGGGTTAACAAATTATTCTATATATTTTTAATTTCTATGAATATTATATTTAAGGAAAACAAAATCAAGTTAAGGTTTCTATAATCTCTATTAGATCTAGATGAATTTTAGAGTTGATTCATAGTGATATGGTTGGTCCTATGGATGAACCATCTCTTGGAAAATTCATGTAGTATGTATCATTATTGGTGTCTTCTCTAAGAAATTATAGGAATTTTTTCTTGGGCACAAACTAGAGGTCTTTAGGAGGTTCAAATAATTTAAGACTCTTGTGGAGAATCAAACAAAGAGGAAGATCAATATTTTATGGATTAATAATGGAAATAATTTTGTTCAACAAAATTTGGTAGCCTTTGTAGAGAACATGAGATTGTCAGGCATAAGACAAGTCCATACACCCCTTAGCAAAATAGATTTGTGGAGTGTTTGAATAGGATGCCAATGGAAAGAGTAAGGAGCATGCTTAGTGGTTCTATACTAGAATAAAAATTCTAAGAAATTTATATGAGCATGGCTTGTTACTAGATTAATAGGTTTTCTACTACAACTCTTTTGGATATTGATTGATTTAAAATTGATTAATTGATTTTTATCAAGAAGGCTCAAAATTTAGGCACATGGATGAGCTTCATTTGTAGGCTATATTGTAGTAGTGATATAGAGAAATTGTAGGTTGCTAGAGGGGGTCATTATAGGATCAATTACCATTGGTTGTTATATGGAATCTATAAGCTATTACATGGCATTGTTATTAGAGTAATTACTATTTATTTCTATATGGAACCTACAAGTTGCTACATGATTCATTATAGGAGTGATTATTATTACTTATTTTAGGGAAGTTACAAGATACTATAGGGATTCATTATTATGGTGATTATGTTGATTGTTATGGGGTGCTATATAAGTCACTCTTGGAAGCAATTTTCATTGTTTCCAACAGTATAGTGAATGTCAAAATGAATAAAAAATGAGTTTATGACTAGAGGAAGGTTCCATGAGAACCTTAGGAAAGGTTTGGAACTTTTCCATAAAACTTGTGGAAGAAAATAAATATTTCATCATTGTTGTAAGGAAATTTTTATATTAGATTTGTGTTGGAAATCATTTGGGGTGATATAATAATAATATAAATAAATTTTGTTTATTTGTATTCGTTAACTTTGAAAGAGGTGTTTTGTTAATTTTTTCTTGAGTGGATAATGTTGGGCTGGTAATTTTCTATATGATGCAAGATGCTATTTGTATTTATTATCATTTTTTTTGAAGGGTTTGTGGTTTTATATACATGCACGAAAAAGAATCGATTATTCCATTTCTCTACTAAAATGTATTAGGGCTAGTATCTAAAGCGATTGGAATTCTATAGGGATGGTTGGATGATGGACCAATTAAATGAATAATTTTCAACATTCTAGGGAAACCATTTTTCATCTTTGAACATTAAAAATAAAAGGTGTAAGCAAGTGATCAAATACTCTATTTTAAGGATTTGGTTGGAAAATAAAAAACACTCTTATTGTTATGATAACACAAATATAATGAGTTGTAGAGTTTTGGAGAAAACACAAATATATAGGGGTCATATCATACCATAATCCCAAGATCACAAACCAGTGACTATCTAAAGCATACATCACATATATACAAGGTGACTAGCTCTCATACACATCACAAGTGCAATAGTGATTGGCTCATATATACATCACAAGTACAACAATGATGAGCTCATACACACATCACAAGTACAAAATTGATTAAATCATATGCATATAAAAAGTATAATAGTGGCTAGCCCATACACTCATCACATATACCATAATGACTAGCCCCAACATACATCACATATATATCTAGTGTGAAAAATCCACACACATCACATGTTCATATAAAGAACAACTAGTAAAGTGGAAATGGATGCAACCTATTGCATCCATCATATCCCTACCTAATTCACAACCACATAAGCCCACAAAATCTCATGTGTAATAGGAATGTCGATACATCCCATACTACACCATGGGTCCCATCCTTTTCCAAATCCACCATCATTTGCAACAATAATCAAGCAACCCATGCTACTTGATGTCATCATTGGAAAGGGAATTGGTAACAATATACATAAAACTTGAGGCCATTATACAATGAATGAATATCATATACCCAAATAATGACTAACACATAACCTTTTGGTGCATCCCAGATAGAAAAGGAATGTTGGTACATTGTGCAATACATTGTGGGTCCCATCCCTTTCCCCAATCTTATGCATTATTAGACAATTGGGAAGAGGATTTGGTGTATCACATACTACACCAAGGGTCCGTCCTCAACCCAACATGGTTAAGTAAACCATCTAACAACCTAGAAGAGGATTCGATGTATCCCATACTACATAGAGGGTCCATCCTCCATCCTTAATACTTTCACAAGTAGTGAACCAACCTAGCTTAGTGGATTGTAACTTCAATCACCTATGGGCTACTAGTTACAAGTTTGTCCACCTAGGAAAGAAATAACTTTCGACATATACCACCTTGTGACCTTAGTGATATTGTAATCTATCTTCTTTACAATCTTAGGTAGCACTAGGAATCAATTGCCTCTATGTTATAAGTGAATTATTGCTAACCCTCTAGATGCAATAGTTACCTTTGGTTACTATTACCCACACAATAGGGTAACTACCAATGCAACTGTTATCGTATCATAACCAAGATAGCCCTTGGAAATCTTCACCTCTATGAACTAGATGAATGTAAAATAATCCTTTGTAGTATCCCAAGCATCAATCATTGGAATAGTCTAATGATTGCTTGTCACTACTGAACCATAGATTTTAAGGGGTGTGAAATGCTTTGCCTCTCTCTTGCTCAATTAGGGTCTTTCACCTAAAGGAAAGAGATAGATCCCACACCCAAAATCTAGGTGGTTCAATCAAAATAAGGAATGTATGATGGAGATATACCTAAATGCAATGATATAGATGTAGCTAATTGATAAAATTGATTGATTAAGAATGTAAAACTATTGAAAAGCAACTTGTTTGAAAACACATTGTGTAATGCAAAAACACTTAGAAATGAACAGAACTCTGTAACAAAAATGAGTGAAACTGAATGTGTGCACCTGAGATCTTGATAGAGATTGGAATCAACTTTTGAAATTTTGTTGATCTTGATTTTTAGGCTTGGTGGGACTCATTCGCCATTCTGGGCGAATTAGTCCCAATTTTGTGAAACTGTTCAGGAGTCCGTTTCAGACAAATGGCTATCCAAAAGTGCAGAGAACCCAAAATCAAGCCTGGAAGTGGGAATCATTCACCACCCATGGAGAATGAGTCCACTTTTGAATTTTTGAAGATTCAAAGGTGGAAACAGGAGCCTTTGGTTTGCATTTTCTGCTTCTTCAGGTGTTCAGTTATGAAACTGTCAAATTCGGGTCTGAAGGTGCCTTTTTGTTGATATTTTTCCTTATCCAATGAAGAGATGACTTGAATAACCTTACAATAAAATCTTCAATGATTTATAAGCCTCCAAGATGTCTAAATCTGCAAACACATAAGACAAGAAACAAAAATGTTGAATGTTAGGGCATGGGGGTTTTCCTTCCAGTCAAACCCCTTTGTAGGTAATTAAACCAAAATGATGAAAGAATGTAATGAAACATGTAATAATGGAGTTATTACCTTACCATGATGATTTATCTTGAATTTATACAACAAAACATGAAGAATTTAAATGTCTTAGGAAACTATCTTGATGACTTATAATAGTGAAACCCTAACTTGCTTGACTTGAAGGAGAAGATAGATGATGAATGAATGGAAAGAGATATGTGAATGAGTTATGAGATTAAGAGATTATAAATTAGGCCTTAGAAGGTTGTATTTATAGGCAATTCTCCTAATTTATCCATAAATTGGATCCCCAAGAATGACATGAAGAAAAATTAAACTTAAAACCTAATTTTTCCTGCTCAAAAGTAAAAAATGGCTCAAATGGGACTCATTCACCACCTTGGGTGAATCAGTCCCACCTGGAAGGGACTCATTCACCACATATGGTGAATTAGTCCCAGTGGGGTCCATTTTCCAGCTAGGATGCTAGGAAGTAAGAAAATAAGGTTTATATGATGACTTTGTTAGGCATTTCATCAAATATTGCCTCAGGATGCACAATATGGGGTAATAGGGGCCTATTAGTGATGATGTAAAGATCAATTAGGGCTTGGGACATAGAATTCAATGTGAAAATGTGATTAAATACACTTTAAAACATTAAAATGAGGTCCACATAGCCTAAAAAGGTACAACATCCAATGTGAATGTGCAAAACACATTATAACACTAGATTAACATTAAGTTTAAATCACAAGCCTTCTAGATTGATGTAATAATGCTATTAAATACATTTTATAATGTTGAATTAGGGAGAAATGGGTTTATTAAGTCTAGAAAAGAGTGAAAGTCTTTTACAACACTTTACAACACCTTTACAAGACATCATTAAATGCATTTTAAAGGGCACAAGACCTAGTGTGGATGTGAAAAACAACTCACAACACCAAATAAAGGCCTCATTAAGTCTAATTTTTCATCAATTATTCTCCAAATCAAGCAAGTTGCCTTTTTTCTATGGTACATTTAGCCCCCACTTTAGTGAGAGGATGAACTTGCTTCAAACTCACACTAAAGTATACATTCAAGAGAGGTCCAATTGTACCAATGCAGATGGTCTAGGATAACAAAGATCAAGAAGCCTATCAAGCCCCCAGGATCTAAGATACTAAGTCAAGCCGACATGAGTGTAAAAGGACATATACAAGGTGAGAGACATGCAACGAAACAAGATATGCGATCATGCAATGACAAGAATTAGGAAGAAGAGAAAGATAAAAATGAAAAGGTGGATTAAGTTTCGATCGTTTGTTCAACTAGTTGTGAATCAGATCTAGGTTGTTTTTCCAAAATGCATACTCACTCTGAGGTGATAGAACTCTTGGCTATCCACTAGGTGAGAAGTCCTAGAAGGCAAGACACATACGACTGATATGTGCTCACACACACATAGGTGGCTATGGGGAAAGTCATGCCTCAGAGTGGGCTTCCCACTCAAACATACCAAAGTTATACCTCCTAATAACTTTAATAAGGTGCCACAAAGGAAAATGGTTTTGAGCTCTACAAGGTAAGAAAAACTTCATATGCTTGACACTCATAGACATTGTAAATGCAAAATAGTGTAAGGAATGTTCAAAGGGATTTTTCTTTGTTCGTGCAAGGTCTCATCTTTGGGAACATTGTGCCAAATGATTCCAAGAGAGGGTGAAAATGGTCTCATCTTGTTTCCAAGAGAGGAAAAGTGCAATGTCTCATCCTGGGCAACATTGTACCTAATGCTTCAAAGAGAGGAAATCGCAAGAAAAAGAAAATCACACAATTAAATGTGAGTGGTGATGTATGCCCCCACTTTAAAGCAGTTGCAAACACCAGTACTGTGAGCAATTGCTTTAAAGTAGAAGAAGAGGACATGAGAGCTTACTTGGAAAGCCCTATGCCAAGTCATATGTTTCTGATAAGCTACCTTATGAAAAAGAGAAGTATGTCACATGCGAGCCAACTTAAGGCATGCCGTCCACATCCCAAGCTTTCTATTGTATGTTCATGAAAGGTTAACGACTAGCCAAAAGAGGCAATGACAAGTGACATACGAGGAAAAGACTACTGAACCCCATGCCCCCACTTAGTACAAGATGAGGGTGAGTCGAAATGATTGACAAAATGCATGCTAGAGTGAAAATCAGTATCAATTAGAGGAAGTAGGTCCCCCCACAGAGGGAAGCATACCAAACTCCTTAAGATGTTGGATTTTACTACTCAAAGCCTTACATTCATTAGTGAAGTGACCATGAACTCTATGATAGGCACAAAATGAAGTCTTGTAAGAGCATTTCTTTCAAGTTCCTAGAGGGAGAGATATCAACTGATCTTGGAGGAGTCTCGACAAGATGCCCTCTTGATCAATGTTAGAAGGTGGTCTTATGGTTTGCTTGAAAGAAACATCTTGCTTAGTATGAGTTGTCATATCTTTGCAAGACTCTTTAGATTGTGAGATTTTGTTCTCTCCTTTACTAGAGGAGGGAAAATATATTGAATGCAAATCATTAGTGTCTTGCGAGATGACATTGACATTAAGTGAAGATGTGTTGATGTTGAGTGAAGGCTTGGAGATTTCTATCAAAGGACAATAACCAAGACCATGAGTAGTTTGTTTTGTGATAGGGTCTATAGGGTTGCAAATACCTTGTTCATTAGCACCACATCCTTTTCCACTATAGCCAAGTTGTTTCATAAGCTCATACCCTTTTCCATAAAGCTTTTTCATTGCTTTGGGATTAGGTGGTGGTTGTTGATAATCATTGTCAAAGGTGGTGGTGTAGTTTGTTGTGTTGTCTAAAGTGGGTGAGGTGGATGCTTTCGAAGGGTCGTCTACTTTTTCATTTCCCCTATTTGAATCTTTGTGTATGATCTTGTACTCACCCATGAATTCATGTTCAAAATCCAAGGAACCCCAATCATCTTCTAATAGCATTGTGACTTGTTCAATATGCTGTTGTTTCTCTGTTTGTTGTGCGAGTTCCACTTGTGTTGTTGGTGCTAATGTGTTCAAGGGGTTCTCTTTTGTTCTCTCAAGTTGCAATACACTATAAGGCTCATGATCAGCGTTGATTGTGCACACTTTATTTTTGTAGATGTATTTCAATTTTTTGATGAAGAGTGGAAGGAAGACCATTCATTGCATGAATCCACGGTCTTCCTAGAAGAAGGTTATATGAAAGACCATGAGGCATAACCTGGATCGGTGTGTTTAATGTGACTTCTCCAATTGTAATAGGTAAAGTCATAACACCAAGTGATGTCTTTTCGACATTTTCAAAGCCCTCAATAGATAAATATTCAGGTTGAATTTTTGACTTATCCACACGGAGCCTATCCAAAAGGTTTACGCTACACACATTAAGGGTGAAGCCATTGTCAATAAGGGTTTACTTTATCCCTATCCAATTGTATTGATAAATGATCATGAAAGCTTAGTTTTGTTTTTGCACTTCCAAAGGGGGGAGTTCACTTTGGTGGAAAATAATGTCAACATTTATTCCTTGGATCATGGATGCTATGTCAATTGGTTGCACATTAGAAGGGACAAGAACTTGTTGCAAGGTTGCTTGGATCATGTTGTGATAGTGAGGGGATTCTTGAATAAGATCCCATAAGGATATCTTAGTAGGCCTATTCTTTAGTTGTTCAACAAGATTGTACTCTTGAATGTGTGAATTTAAGGAGGATCTCTAGGAAAAATGGGATTTGGAAAAGGTAAGCGTGTTGGTGTGGGTTGTTGTGGTTGTGGATTATTTCTAGTGTTATATGTATGAGCAATGGTACATTAT
Organism: Sequoia sempervirens; assembly: GCA_007258455.2. Lineage (NCBI taxonomy): Eukaryota > Viridiplantae > Streptophyta > Pinopsida > Cupressales > Cupressaceae > Sequoia > Sequoia sempervirens. Next base: position 157,918 of record VDFB02382160.1, read on the forward strand.
GACTCGGTTGCTGTGACACATTAGTTTGAGGTGGGTAAAGAGTAAACTCGGGTTTAGGTGGAGGTGAAGGTTTATGTGATGGTGGGTAAAGGATGAGTTGAGGCTGAATAATATTAACATACCTTGGCGAATGAGAGTCTAATAGTGGCTTTTCATTGTCATGTAGGGGCATAATATTATTATTGTCAATGTTAGCCTTGTCTTGTATCATCATATCCTCCCTAGAAGGAGAGTTTTTAGGAGAACCACAAACCACATGTTTGTGACATTTGAGGGTTAGTTATTCTAAAAGGACATCATCATGAGTAAGGGAGTTATGAATGGTGGAATTTTTTTTATTATTGAGAGTGGGGAGATTAGAAGAAGACTCTATTTGATTGTCAGTTGTTTCTAAGGTCTCATTCTCTTGTTCCATATTATCTACCCTACTAGGAGAGCTTGTAATATGTTCATTGAAGTTTGAGGTTTGTAAAGTAGCTTCATCACAATTGGGGGAGGCATCAAGAGAAGGACCACTATGGTTGTCAAATAGATTATCCCAAATGTTAGGAGCATTAGGGAAGGGAGGGTCACAATTCTCATGAATCTTAATAGGTATATCTTCTAACATCAACCTATCCTCTTTGCATTGAGGAGGGATATTAGGAGATATACAAGTTTGATGGTCATGATTATGGAGACTAGGTAAGGTGATTTTTAGGAATGTTTCTATGATGTCATGTTCTTGTTATCTAACATTGTCCAAAGGGGAATGAGGAGATGGACAATCATGACCCTCAATGCTTGTACCTTCCTTCACCAAGATACCTTTGTCACTAATAGGAGAGGTATCAGGAGAAGAACAAGTATGATTGTGATGATTTTCTACACTACCATTCACACCAATGGGCAATGTAATATTAAGGGCTGTACCAATGGTTTGATCATGTTTCTTAAAGTCCTCATTGTGGTAATAAAAATTGAACTCATAAGAGGGAGTGTTGTATTTATGCAATCCATTTTTAACCAAATCAAAGCCACATTGTTTGAAAGAAAACATGCTATGATGAAAAAGAAAATAAGTTGCAATGTAATGACTTAAAATGAAATGCAATTTTTAGATATGAAACAGGGTAATTTTCTGATTACACCATGCACCAATAAGAGAAATGACATGTGGAAAATGCAAATGTAAAATGGAGCAATGCATGAAATGAGATATTTTAAGTTAGATCTAGTGAAATGCATGTTACAAAAACTCAACTAACTGATATAGGTAGGTAAAAGCACCAAACATAAGCTTAAAAATAGGGTTTTCAGTTCTATAAAGGGCAGTTTCAGAGGTGAAAAGGGACTAATTCTCCCAAGGTGGCGAATGAGTCCCAGTATGGACTTTTTGCAAAATTTTCAAAAAAGTTTGAGTGATTTTTATGTTTTCTAAGTTCTATGATGCAGACCTAAGATAAAAATGCAAAATTTAAGAAAATTTAAAAGAATTTAGATGCCAAAAATGCAACCTAAATGCACTTTTCATGAATGCAAAATTTGAAACCTAGCTTGCAAATGAATCCATGCAAAACCCTAATGCAAGATATATGCTAGGATAGATCGATGATGAAGAACTCAAAATTAGAAAAGTATTCAAAAAGTAGGTTCACCAAAATGAACCATAGATTTTAGGGGGTGTGAAATGCTATGACTCTCTCTTGCTCAATTAGGGTCTTTCACCTAAAGGAAATGGATAGATCCCACACCCAAAATCTAGGTGGTTCACTCAAACTAAGGAATGTATGATGGAGATATACCTAAATGCAATGATCTAGATGCAACTAATTGATAAAATTGATTGATTAAGAATGTAAACTATTGAAATGCAACTTGTTTGAAAACACATTATGTAATGCAAAAACACTTAGAAATGAATAAAAAACTATAACAGAAATGAGTGAAACTGAATGTGTGCACCTGAGATCTTGATAGAGATTGTAATTGACTTCTAAAATGTTGTTGATCCTAATTTTTAGGCCTGGTGGGACTCATTCACCATTCTGGGTGAATTAGTCCCAGTTCTGTGAAACTGTTCAGGAGTCTGTTTCAAACAAATGAGTATCCAAAAATGCAGAGAACCCAAAATCAAGCCTGGAAGTGGGACTCATTCACCACCCATGGTGAATGAGTCCACTTTTTAATTTTTGAAGATTCAAACGTGGAAACATGAGCCTTTGGTTTGCACTTTCTGCTTCTTTAGGTGTCCGATTTTGAAATTGTCAAATTCGGGTCTGAAGGTGCCTTTTTGTTGATATTTTTTCTTATCCAATGAAGAGATGACTTGAATAACCTTCCAATACAATGTTCAATGATTTATAAGCCTCTAAGATGTCTAAATATGCAAACACATAAGACAAGAAAGAGAAATGTTGAATGTTAGGGCATGGGGGTTTGCCTTGGTCAAACCCCTTTATAGGTAATTAAACCAAAATGATGAAAAAATATAATGAAACATGTAATAAAGGATTTATTAGCTTGACATGATAATTTTTCTTGAATTTATACAACAAAACATGAAGGATCTTCCCTTGAATGTCTTAGAAAACTATCTTGATGACTTATAATGGTGAAACCCTAACTTGTTTGACTTGAACGAGAAGATAGATGATGAATGAATGGTAAGAGATGTGTGAATGAGTTATGAGATTAAGAGATTATGAATTAGGGCTTAGAAGGTTGTATTTATAGGAAATTCTCCTAATTTACCCATAAATTGGATCCCCAAGGCTGACATGAAGAAAAAATAAACTTAAAACCTAATTTTTTTGACTCAAAAGTCAAAAATGGCCCAAGTGGGACTCATTTGCCACCTTGGGCGAATTAGTCCCACCTAGCAGGTACTCATTCGCCACATATGGAAAATTAGTCCCAGTGGGGCCCATTTACCAACTAGGATGCTAGGAAGTAAGGAAATAAGGTTTATATGATGACTTTGTTGGGTATTTCAACAAATATTGCCTCAGGATGCACGATATGGGGTAATAGGGGCCTATTAGTGATGATGTAAAGGTAAATTATGGCTTGGGACACAAAATTCAATGTGAAAGTGTGATTAAATACACTTTACAACATTAAAATGAGGTCCATATAGCCTAAAAAGGTACAACATCGAATGTGAATGTGTAAAACACATTATAACACTAGATTAACATTAAGTTTAATTCACAACCCTTCTAGATTGATGTAATAATGCTATTAAATGCATTTTATAATGTTGAATTAAGGAGAAATGGGTTTATTAAGTCTAGAAAAGCGTGAAAGTCTTTTACAACACTTTACAACACTTTTACAAGACATCATTAAATGCATTTTAAAGGGCCCAAGACCTAGTGTGGATGTGAAAAACACCTCACAACACCAAATTAAGGCCTCATTAAGTCTAATTTGTCATCAATTATTCCCCAAATCAAGAAAGTTTCCTTTTTTCTATGGTACAACTACTCAAATACCCTAAAGGTTCACACTTGTGGGGTTCATACATAATATGGTTCACAATACTAGTCAAGTGGACCTAGATAATTATATCACAATCAACAGACTTGAGCATATACATAGAGTCATCTAGGTCTAGAATTGAATTCGACAAACACATAAGAATCACATTGAACCACCATGAGATGGTCTCAAATCAAAAAATAATGACTATAAAGTAGTCAAATCCATTCACTTCATTCAACTTATTGTCAATATGTTTGGTGTCATGTAGGCTCAAATAGTCACTAGGAAGTCTTAAAAGGTTTTATATGGTCACATTTCTTGGTTATAGGTCTTTGGGGGCTAGTTTTATGTATATACAGTGAATAATAATCTAATTGTCACATAGAACAAATTTTCAAAACTAAAAATCGAATGAATAATTTAATTAACTCACAAAGATTAATCTATACCTAGACTAATTTATAGAACATGGCTTCAAGGGAGACTACTATTTTATATTTTTATAGATATTGTATTTGCAAGTGTTTGGATGGATGGAGATGATATTGGAATACATACTTAGTCAAATCAATTGAGGATTCTTGCACCCTCAAGAAGATTGCGTATTAGCTTGATAGTTGCTAGATTTGACTATGATGAAAAAAGTCAAATTCAAAAACTATCAAACAAATCTATCATAGAGTATGGAAATTTCATACTTTCAAGATTGTGTATCAAGATTATTGAATATACTTTCATAGGAGAAAGTTGTTAAAATATGGTGGAGACCATTAGGACTATCTCCATGTAGATATGGAAGATAAATCTTTAGTTTTTGAATAAGGTATATAGTGTATTTTTCATTTGATCTATACAACTCAAGTTCAAAGATGCAAAATTGTTGTGAATCTTTGATAAAATCCTTATGAGTACTTATGTCATAACCTAATTTTATTGCATATTTATCATAATATGGTGAATCAAATTATCAAAGAAATTCAATTAAATATTAAAATGGAGATTCTAGAATATTCAAAATTGAATGAAAGAAGTTGACTGATGTTGACTTTGTGAACTTTTGAAAAAAATATTTTATATGTTACCAAGAATTGAACATTACTGATCAGTTTGCAAGTGCAAGTGTGTGCAGATGCAAGGTGACAGGTTGAAGGACGAGAACATGGTTGCAGTAGGATTGTTTAGTCGAATCGAACGGTAAGCCAGTTGGAATCTGGGTGCACACACCACAAATGACATGATGACTTGCATTTGATTGATTTGCACATATAAAATAGCGTAATTTCCTAACTTGAACTGTTTCAATGTTTGAAATGAATGGTTTGTAGATTAAATGGTATATTCTAAACTTTGTGATGTGAAGGAAATGAAAGCGAGCATTGTAAAGAAAATTCTTTTCTTTAGTATAGAAATATATATATATATATATATATATATATATATATAAATTTAAGTTCCTTACCTTAAATGCTAGTGTATGGAATTTACAAGTCATTCCAAAACAAGCAGTTTGTATAAAAATGCATATGTAAATATAAATATACATATATATATATATACATGTATATAAACCAAACTCATATATATATATATATACATATATATCCATTGATATAAATATACATATATATAAATTTATATATCTATATCTATATCTATATATATATATACATTATTCAAAATACATGGTAAATGTGAATGAAATCATTTAAATGCATATCGAGATACAATATATAAGTATATATATATACATACATACATACATACATATATACATATATATTCAAATTTGAATTGAAATTAAGTTGATAACCGGATGCATTTATGAGTCGATCAGAATGCCTGTTGTAAGTAAAACCCCGTAGAACACACACAATGCAAATAATTTTTTTTTTTTAAAACAATTAAATTAAACATGTAATAACATTAAACCATAACCACATAGCATATTACCTAGCATTAACACACTTAGTTCTCTGGGGCACGCGAGGTTACATAGCAACAACTAAATAGAAATAAAGATAAAGATTACAACAATATCATTTATTATATAATAACCAAGAATAATGATACATCCAATAACCATGATACGAGAATAATAAACATCACATCATACCACCATGATAAATCTCTTAATAGAGTTACAAATAATCCTAACTATTACATCATTGTTATAATGTTACATTACAAATTTTGATATAAGGATTACATTGGATTTCCCAACATGGGGATTGATACAAGAATAATGAAATATGAAATACAAGTGATAACTGGTACAACACCACTGTGAAAAAGCTAAGAAGATAGGATGCTAATGGGGAACCCAACGGGTGCGGAGCACGTTCCACCCAACCATGTGAATTACAAGTAACTCACCCCCCGTGCTCAGAGGTGACGAGGAAGTGAGCCCGACCATGAATGTCAAACCGACTCATCAACAACATGATACAAAACAAGTACTACTCAAAGCATACAATGAACAACCATCAACGTTCACAAATCACATAACAAGTTAAAACTAAGAACTCATCACAATAACATGAAGTATCACCATTTTGCAATCAGAAACAAATTCACAAGAATCAAAAGCAACATAAAGATACGATATCCAGAGGCGACAAGAAACTAGAACAAGGGTGTCTAGTGGAGTGTCTCATCGCATAGCTCTCATGGGATCCCCTGGCACTTCCTCCAACTGAGGCGCCGACACCCATCTGTGGATTCACTAGCCCTCAAAAACAACATAAAGATACAATATCCAGAGACAACCACAACCAAGCACAAGGGTGTCAAGTGGAGAGTGTCATCGCATAGCTCTCATGGGATCCCCTGGCACTTCCTCCAACTGAGGTGCCGGCACCCATCTATGGATCTCCTAGCCCTTCCTCCTACTTGAGGCGCCGACACCATAGGGTAGCTCATGCGAAGTCAATAACCTCTCATGAAGACGAGGTTATGACTTTGCCGACCACGGTCTACTCAGTCTATCACTAGTCTATGGTAGCCCTAATGCATAGATGAGGAATCCAGTTTTAATTATCTTGTGTGTTTTACTACCCAACCCCCTAAATTCTATTGTTTAGTTATCACTTGTTTAACTACTCTTTCGTGGGTTTCCCCTGAGCACTTCCTCCTTCCAAGGCGCCGGCGCCCACGAAGAGCCACTCTCCCTATGACCCCTAACATAAAACAAAACTAGGCAAGGGTTGAACTATAACATAATACCACAACAAGAACACGTGATGCATTAACCCTCTCGCAATAATTCATAACCAAAAGTCTTAACAAACCGTTCAACCCTTCCTAACATAAACCATCAAGTTTCAATCCAAAAATAAAAGATTCAAGATGAGATTAACATTCCAAAATAAACAAGTCTCTGGAACTAGGGTTCTTAATGAACAACAACTTAACCACAAATACACAAGGTTCCCACACTGCAACCAGAATAAAGGAAAAACATAAATATAATGCACAAGAAAGACCGACAATTCATAGGGTTTCACAAATTAACAACATAATCCACATTTCATCAAGACAAACAATCCACTTTCATCTATTACTTGCACTCAGTTACCACGATAAAGTTTTACCATAAATATTTTATAATGAAATGATTTTACCCTATTATTCAATTTTATTCAAGATAATCCATACAACCTAACATTCCTTTAAAAAAAAAAGAGTAAAATAAATAATTATAATAGAATAAAGCAATATATATATATATATTAAAATATCTAAACCTATATATAGCCACACTGAATAAATATAATAACAATCTACAATGATTCCCTCATTGGCAACACTTAAACGATCACCATTTCGGACAAGAACCTGAAATGCATTTAAAAAGGACTTCAAACCATTCACAAAAAGATTATTAAATTTTAATCACGAAATATAACGAAATGCAGTTTTCTTGATAAAAATTCTACAACAACAGATCATAGCAAATTCTAATTTAAAATTATTTGTTCCACCAATTAAATAATATCCTATATTATATAACAACACTAATTAACCTTTTTTTTAAAAACAAAAATATACTGCAAGATTTACATCTTAAATTATAATCATATTAACCAAATAATTATAAATTTCATTTTAAATAAATTATAATCTTTAATATTTAATAATATATATATATATATATATAACTAAAGAAATAAAAATAACCTAAGTCCGTCGGCCTTTTTAAGACTGCCCACAGTAGTCTACTGACTGCTGCATGCGGCAGTCATTAAATCTTCGCTCGTGATCTGTCCCGACTTGATGCAGCGCCGATCTTTAACTGTAGGAGGGAGAGTCTGACTTCATGTAGATCCCTCTCCTCTCTAATACAAATTAATTTATTTATATATATAGATTTTTTAATAAAATTTCATTGATAAATTTTATTTTATCTTTAATTCATTTTTATAAATTAAAAATCCGTCCTTTATTAGGTACGGCGCCGACAGCAGTTCGGCCATGAATTACAACACATATTTTTTTATATTTAAGATTAAGAATTTATATATATAAAACATATATGTAAAATATAACTATATATATATAAAATATATATATATTTATTTAAATATAGAATCATTGTTTTCTGTGTAAACACAGAAAATTACATATTTAAGATAAGTAAATATATTTGATTAAAGAATATTTCAAACCCAATAATATAACTGATTGAATTTTTCCACGACAACATACCAGAGATAAATAGGGCATATTCACACAGAATTTGACAAAATTTCCTTTCGTTTTGCCCGCAATAGAGATGGTTTCAAGATTTCGAAGGAATTTTCATATAAGAAGACCTAATTATTTATTTATTTTCTTTTCTCAGAGGGATCAGTTAAATCTAGATCTTTGAAAGATTTTCTTTCACAAGCACGGATTAATTTACGACACAACTATATTCCTATTACAGATTCAAACACAGTCAAAGGAAGAGAGTGGAACCTAGAGTCTTGTGCTCTCGAAAATCTAATGAAGCTGATTTCTGATGGCCTTAAAGAGCTCCTTGTTTGTGTTCCAAAATCTCCTCTATCAAATTTCGTGCTCGAACTCGAACCGATCCTTTGTTCAGAAGATTTCCCCAAAGCAACCCAGTAACAGATTTCCAATCCCTTTCAAGAACTCTCCTTCAAATAAAGCAAAAGAATCCAATATCCTTTTTAAAATTTTAGAATACCCCAGCCCCTATCTTCTGCAACTTATGTAACTAATCTCTTCTGACTCCCAAAATTCTTAATTAAATAAAAATATATTGTCCATCTCTCACAAAAAACTCCTAAAATCAAAAAGAAAATAATTCTTTAAAAGCAAGCTTTTTAATTAGATCTGTATTCTTATTCGTTCTCACAATTTTTTTATTCTTTTATTTGTTTTATTGTTTTAATTTCTATTTTTACCACTTTCTTGCACAACACATTATCTACTTAATTTAAATAATTTATTCTACAATTATCCTCAACAAGATAATTAATTAAAATAATTAAAACACATTTAATATTTAATTATCATTTAATTGAAACACATGACTTTCAAAAATAATTAAATCATTTAAATATTTAAATAGAACTTAATCTAACATTAAAATAAATAACTATATCAATCATTCAAGTAAAATAAATCATAACTTATAAAATGCCACCCTAAATAAAATACGACAAAACACATAACACAAAGCACAATGACGACAATTACACAAAAATGAACAATACCAAACACACGAGACGATCTGACATCGTAGGGCCGGGATGACTTCTTAGATCCTCCAATTCAACATTTAACCGTTGGGCTATTGGTGCTGTACATCTGCCGAGCGGGTGGAATCGAACTTATTGCACGCAATACGCATCTGAGGATGAAGTCGTGTACATGTGCATACATACATACATATATATATATATATTTTGTCCCGAAGCATTAAATTAAAATCTTGCATTGAGAGGAATGTCCTTAAACATAGGGGCACTGTGAGCGAGTGATGCCATATTGTCCTTCATCACACCTATTCTAACAATTATAATCTAGTGATAAAATAACATTTCTAAACTAACAATTCATCTCGGCATAATTCATTAAATCATTTGCATCATAATATAATACTGAACATCAACTAATATAACCAACCACAATGTCATATGAACTAATCATGTCCATAATGAAATAACATCATCATCTAACGTCTAACTAATCAAATCAAACAATAATAGTACCATCATAGTCACAAGTAGCAAACGAACGCATAGAAAAATAATAAATCCAAACAGTAAGAGGAGGGGTATTACATCCTCCCCCTCATAAAATCGGCTTACTCCTGGAAGCTAGTAAACCAAAAGGAAATAAGATTCCCTAATACGGGAGGCATCCTCACACACCAAGACGGTGAACTAATCACCATTAGAAACTAGTATCAAGCTCACACATAAGAGTAACAAATAATATTAAAAGTATTAGAAACATGGGGGTATTATTACAGGACAATGGAAAAATCAATGAAGATTACAAGGCAAGCCCACGATGGTTGTGGTCTGCCTAATCATAAAGGCATTATTCAAAATTAGAGGGCGGCTATGGAAGGAAATCCATAACGACAACACCCAGCCACATGCAAAAGATAATGCTTTTCTTTGTTTCCATTTTGGAATGAACAGTGTGAATGAGATAGAAGTGAACAAGGGAAAGAAGATTGGTGAACAACATGGCAAGAGAAGAAAAAGCTCAAAGTGATAGGAAAAGTCAGAGGCAAGCTTTTATTCGAAAAGTCAAACATTGAGGTAATCGGAAGCCTTTTGAATTTAATTCATTTTTAATATCATCATTTTTGTAGTCACTGCATTTTTGAAGCAAATTCATTAAGCACACAAAATGTATTCTTGTGACTGAGTGTTCAATCTTGAGCCGAGTGCAATGCATAGTTGACCACCTCTTTAGGGTCAATGGTCTCGACTTGCATTACATAGGGTGTGTCTTGAATGGAGCCTCGTCAGCTAGACCGAGGCTTGTCACCTTTAATGTGCGACTACCATGATAGCTCGCATGGCTAAGTTGGCCATATGATGGGGATCATATTATATTCTGATTAGATTTATTCCCCTAGTGTGACTAGTATCGTAGGTGATTCAAATTCCAAACCCAAGTGAGGGGGTGGTATAAACTTCGTGTTTACCTTCTGCATATTTTTTGTGTTTTTATTTGTATTGTGTTGCTCTACCATTATCGACTAGGTTGAATTGGTAAGTAGATGGAGTTATTCCTTAACATTGTGATCAATGTATGCATATAGAGGTCACCATTGATTAGAAGAGATGATGGAAATGTAAGGTTTGCTTTCATTTAAAATCTCCATGATTGAACATCTTTTCTCTTGGGATAGATATAGAAAAGATCCTGCATGTCATTTACATATTTATGATTTAGACCCTATAAGTTCTTTAGTAAATTTGGGAATACTACCTGTAGTCGATTTGGGAAAAGAATGAATTCTGTCATGTAAAAAAAAAGCAGTCGTATTTGTGTGACCAAGAAGGCTTGTAATGGCCATAAAAGGGGCTCAAGTTAATAAAGAAACCATGGGTAACCTTAGGGTCTAGTATGGATTCCCTATTTCAAATTGACCAAAATGTTGAACCACGTCATTATAATATTTGTATGACTGCTCTTGAACTTTAATTAATATTTATATGGAATAATGGAAAATTTGATAGCCTAATTTGTCAAAGGAAAATTAATTTGTTCTGTTTGAAATGAATGAAAATATAGTTGTAGACAATACTTCTACTAAAAAATAACATTGTTATTTCTCTATTCTTTGAAATAAAACTCGTTCTATTAAAAGAAGAGTGAATGTCCTGTTGGAAAATGATGTTTTCTATCATTAAGTGAACTGTTTGGTCTGAAACAGTAATGTAATGATGAAGACAATGAATAATCTTTTGTAAACGACACTATCTTGTTTATTAAGTTACCATTGTAGTTGTAAACAACTTGTTTTATACTGGTTTAGTAGGAAACAATACTTGTTCTGTTCAAACAATGAATGCTCATATGTAAACAACTGGTTTTATGACTATTTAGTAGGAAATAGTATATATTATGTTCAAACAATGAATGTTCATATATAAACAACTATATTTACAATTGTTTAGTAGGAAACAATACTTGTTTTGCATCAACAATGAATGTTCATATGTAAATAGTTGGTTTTATGGCTGTTTAGTAGGAAACCGTATATATATATTCTGTTCAAATAATGAATGTTCTTAAGTAAATAACTATGTTAGAGAAACACAGTAGTGAGAATGCAATAACAATATGTGTGAAACTGTTAGCATAGACTTGTTCTATTTTATTTATCTTGACCAAAAATGTCAATTAAAATACTATTTTAAGATTGCAATATGAGTTAATAATTATTTCATAATGTATGCACAAACTATAACATTAGTAGGCACATATAATGTGTATGCGCATAGACTTCATCTATGTACATACACATACTTGTGACATACCTTCTTTTATTTTTAGTACGTTTTTAAAAAGGAAAATGCTTAAGATGTTAAGTAGAAAATAGTCATAAGAATGATATGACCGATTGTTGAAATACTCTATGAAACATAGAATCTGATTTCTGTTTAGAGTATAAATTTATATTCTATTTCTTCTTTTGAAGACATTTGTGGAAGAATATTTTAAATACTTGAACATAATAGTGATACCTTAGTTGACTAGGGCACCTATGGGTAGTTGTTTCTAGAAGGTAGATAGTTGTTATATTAGAAAGTTACATTCCGGGACGAGTTTCAAAATGGGTTTAGAGAGTATAGGTTTGCTTTACCAAAACATATCGTTTGTTGTTGTTGCAACACACTTATTATGCTTGGCCAAGCAATATAGTTCATTATGTATGTATGAATGAACTCTGTGATTTCACTCTCTGCCATTCCTAGCATAGATCTTGCACTTTCTTTTCTAATTTGTAGATAGAAATTGCATGTTGATGTATGGGCATGCACCAGATTCCACCTTGCAGGTTGTTCTCCTGCTAAACTTTCTATGCAGGGTTGGACATTCTTCAAGTTAGAAGAATACTAGGGGAGTGTAAGCTTCGTGGTTGGGTGGTAAAGTGCTTCAACTATGTTCTCGTCTACTAGTGGAGGCGAGTGTCAAGAAGAACATAGTTGTTCACAAGACTAATATAGTCTAGAAAATGTAACTTGATGTAATTCATTCTTGTACTTGATGTAATATGTACAATGTAATGATTTTGTGGTCTTAAGAGCCAAGTTAAACTTGATATTGTAATTTGACTTTTGAAGTGAATATAAGAATCTTTGACTCATTTTAAATGGACATGTGTAGCTTTGACCGACTTTAGTCACTAGCTATGTCTTTTTAATTTGGAGTATATTCATGTGTCATTTACAATAATATTAATTAAGTAATAATTTTGAATGGGTTATTACAACTTATTAGTATTTTTTATTGAATGATATAGATAGTGGGCACGAGAAAGGTGCCTTTACAACTCTAATAAAATTTGTGATATTTCAATTTATAAGCTTATATCATATTCATTACATGATTCGCTCTATTTTTGGAATGAAGATTGCATGTTGTTGAAAGGTTTATTTTATTATTTGAGTACTAGAACATCACTCATAATTTACAAGGCTATTAGATGAACTTTTGCAATAAATTAAGCATGTTATGGGAGCATTGTTCAAGGTTGGGTGCTTACTCTTTTGCAATACATTACTCAGGGTGGCCTTAAGCTTGAATTAGGAGGGTTGGTAATTTAGTGGTAGAGCAACCAACAGTAAATGGGAGTCAATCAATGAAAACTTTAACATGTTATCAAAGACCCGATCAACAAGAACTACCAAGTTAGGATCTACAAACAATTGCTGTGTGGCTCAAGAGATATTAGAAAATTAACATCTAAATAAATTAAAAAAAGAAGAAGACTTAGAGCTCAATGTTAAAACACCCAACGACAAATAGGAAATCCTATATTCTAACTCCTAAATGATCCATAAAAAAATAAAAATTGAATGAAAAATAGAAATTAAAATTCGTAAACCTAAAATTCAAAATGTGTCGGTGGAAGACTTGTATTCTTGTATTCTTGTGAATATATATAATTTTGATTGGTTGATAAGTGTCATTATCCATTAATAATAAGTGCTAAGTAATCGAATGAAATAAACTAAGACAAATATATATTTTTTGAAATTAAGTATTATCTATTTTGAAATATTTGCATACAAATTTAAAACATAAAGAAATGCAAATTAAGAAAGAAAGTTGTCATTAAATTGACAAAAAATATTGCAAATGAAAATAAAATGTTCCCATCTAGTTGGAAAATCTATATTTATCTGACTTTGCTTTACCATTAAACTATACCAAAAACTTGTTTTCCAATGACTCAATAGTGGTTTGTAGCCCTGAGACTTGTTTGAGGCTCAAATCTTACACTATATGTAGTCTATCAACTAATTAAAAACAATTATATTCTATTTTAAAAATATTTTAAATAAATATATATTTTATAATAATATGATAAATCATATATATAAATATAAAACAATAACTATTAGTAAAAATGTCAATTTTTAAATTCATATTATAAAATATTCAAAAAATATATATTCTATCATTGAAAAGATTTTAAGTTAATTTGCATTTTATAATAAATAATTATAAAATGATATATATTAATATTATAATTTAAAATATGTGGGTGACTGGGCATGCACCTTAGATAGGAACTTGTGGAAAGGTCGGGGTCCTCAAGATTACCTGGCAAGCTAAGTTGGCATTCCATGTGGGCGGAGGGAAGTCTTTTCACCAGGAATGATGTTAGGATAAGCCAGACCTGTAGTTGGGTGGCGATGTGATGTTTCATTATTGCTCCTCTTACCTAAACGTGCCTTAAGCGTCGGCATTTACAAAATCACGATGAGCCAGGTTTACGGGTGATCAGAGGGATAGGGTTTGCCTCCCCGTTGGTGATCCATGATGTGGCATCATGCACGATTATTGCCAAACGGTGGGATTGTAGGAAATCTGAGTCAACACACACGTTGCACAACATTGTAAGTGCGAAATGCTTTGGTGGAAACATATCCTTAAATGATCGAGGGTGGCACAACCTTGGCAAAGTTTGGTTTTATTTTCCTGGTGTAGCTCTGTCTATAGGCATGGCGGAAAAGTCGAAGTTCATTGTTGAGTTTTTGTCGAAGGCGTTGGTGAGTGTGGGGCTTGATACCCCCATCCAATTGGACTGCAAGACTTGACATACGGCCTTCAAGGTGACCACTGACCAATGGTTGAAGAGAATTGTACTTAGGATCAACCCGCATAAGATGACAGTGGTCAAAATGATATTAGGCAAGGGACACTTAACGAACTAGGAGACATTTCGAGTTAACACCCACATTGTCTCTAGGTTCTTGGCCTTAATGCTTGATGTGCGCACACCAAAAGTAGAGGTGAGGCCGATAGTTTGTAAGCTCTTCAAGAAAGAGCTCTTGAGCGGTCTGGAAAAAATCCTCAAAACGTCACTTCTGGGTTGTGGTGCGCCACGACCGAAAGATCTCCCTCTGGTCAAGGTTCCTAGTGAGGTAATTAAGGTTTACCCTTTGCTTCTAGAGCTAAAAGGCATGGCTTTAGTAAGGCATTGAAAAATCGTAGCTTATGGGGGTTTCGAATGGATCCTTGAATTCGACCAATTTGCTAAGATGAATGGTTTCTAGGTGGTGGTAGGGTGGTTGGGTAGTTTAGTGTTTGTAGTTTAATGGATACAAATATTATAAAAGTAGACGGTCTGGGTTGTTCATAATCAAAATATTGTAACACGTCATCCAGTCTAACTTTGGTTGGAAAATGATTTTTGGAGGTTTTTTGGCAGCCTGATGTCGTTTGGAAATCAATTGAATCAATTGCGGGCAGGTTCAATGGTTCCTTTTGTGATAGTTTGTTGGGGTCTAGGTGATGCTGATATTTGAGAGGGCCTGGAATTTTTTTGGGTACTATTTCTCCATATTTCTTGCTATACAGATGTTTGTACTAAAACTTTAAATATAGAAATTTCCTTACTTATCAAAAAAAATAAAAAATAAAAATACTATATTATATTTAACCTATAATAATTTTTTAAGTTGTATAATAATTTTAAAGGTTGTAATATATAGTCTAAAATTGAAAAACGGTCAAAAAAATTCCAGGCCTGTATAAGACTATTCACACCCATATATAAGTATAGAAAAAATATAGAAAAAATCCCAAAAGAAAGAGAATTAATACATTTTGTTTATCATAAATTTATATATATATATATAAACAACTGAATTTACTGTAGAATGCCACTCAGAATAACAACATAAAAAACAAGCTTGCGTGGAACATGACGGGAATCGAACATAGATCAAATAAAAAAACGATTAAAAAAAAAAGCTTGCGTGGGACACGACGGGAAGCGAACCAGCAACCTTCCAGTGAGTTAGAAAAGCATAACGAGAAACCAAAATCTCGTATCTTTGGCTGCAGATTCTTTTCGATTCAGCGCAATCCGTGTCATTGATGGGATTGTTCAGAAACCCAAAAGAAAAAAATGGCAGCGAAGGTGAACAGGATCTCCAGCCGCTCACAGACAAAGGATCTCCTCTTCCCCCAAAAGACACCTTTAATTTAGCCTATATCTCCTATTTCACATTGGGCACGGGATATTTGCTTCCATGGAATGCATTCATAACGGCAGTGGACTATTTCAGCTACATTTACCCAGGCAAGCAGGTTGACCGGGTTTTTTCTGTGGCGTACATGGTGACAGGCCTGTTGTTTCTGTTGGTTCTGCTTACATGGGCGCGGAGGAGGTTCAGTGCTCGAGTCCGGATAAATTTAGGACTCTCTCTGTTTCTTCCGTGTTTGCTCGCCGTACCTGTGATGGATGCCGCTTATATAAAAGGGCGCAGGGGCTTGGATGCCGGATATTATGTTACTGTTGCGGCGGTTGTTGTGTGTAGCGTTGCCGATGCAATTGTGCAGGGGAGCTTGATTGGCTCTGCTGGGGAGCTTCCTGAGGAATTCATGCAGGCTGTTGTTGCAGGAACTGCTGCTTCAGGTAATTCTATTTTAATTTGTTGTTTTTTATTTCAATTGTTTTATGCTAGTGATGGCTAATGCTCCAAGTGAGGTTATGGGTCTTCTGTATGGATTTGTATCCGTTTAATTGAGTTATATTTGAGTATATTTATGTGAGATCAAAATCTATTTTATTGGGTGGAGGATCTAGTAGTTGAGCATGTTATAATAGTTGTGACAGCATTTGTTCATTTAATGATCACTAATGTATTAATAGTTGTCATAATTGAATAAAATGTATATTTCTTAAATCTAAAAAGCAACAAATCATATGATGCCACATCGATGCACCAGTAAAATATGTCTTAACGTACAACTACTGGTTTATCTTTTTGGGAGTCTTTTTAGACACTCTAGTTAAAAAAGGTGCAAATGTGGGAACATATTTGATGATTTGGACTTGAAATCGTAATTGTAGAGGTCTTGCCAAATCAGTCATTGTGAAAATTGAGAGTTAATTGAAATAAATCATATATGATTTTGAAAGGCGTCAAATTAAGATGCTCAACTACTAGATCCTCTCCTCTACATTACAACCTTTTGTTTGATTAAAAAAATAATATTTGAATACCTCAAAATCATACACCACAGCCTTAAAATATGGGTGGCATTTGACTACCTATTTAATATATGTGCCATACCACAACTTTAGCCTCCTTTGACACATGTAGTCTGAGTTACAGGACATCTTACTCTGGTTTTGCTGATTTAAACTGCAATCATGCTCTTATGAGTGTTCCTTGCTACTGTTATATTTCAATCCCATCGGCAGCATTATAGCGTCTGGCAATTTGATTGTTATGAAGGGTAAAATGCACGCTTAGTATGTGATCCTTGCAAGATTTAATATTTTGAGGTTTTAATTCACCATTTGACTTGCTTTTTGGAAAGGTATCTATTTCTATATTAAGAGCAGGTGTGAATATGGTCCTATTGTTTTTTGAAATTTTTGTGGAGGGTAGAAAGATGTCAATAAAATAAGCTCATAGTATTTCTTTTTGTGTTTAGATGCCAATGGTTCTGAGGCAGTATTGCCCAAAACGGTATTTTAATTGCCATTCAATTCATGGGCTAATTTATAAAATTGTGAAGGGATCGACTTTGTATGAAAATCCTGGATTAATTGAAAAAGACCTGGCCAAAAAACCTATGAAATTTCAGAGGATTTTGCTTGCCGAGCCCTGTCATGGCAGATAACAAAAATTGAAATGTTTTGCCATGAGGTTTTTGACTTCATCATGTCTATACTTCATATTATTGTGCCTCTCCATTTTTTCAACTGTTCTAATCTAGAAATTTGGCCATTTTCCTTCTTTATCTTTACATGTGAAACCTTGTTTTTTTATCTCTGATATTCATCAGTTTCATTTTCATGTAGTCTTAGTTTCCTTAGAATTTCTCAGCTAACAAGTTCTTAGGAAGTTATACATTGTGCTTCAGGGGCCTTTACATCTACAATTTTGTTCTCTAACTAAAGACAATATACGTTTAAATATTGGAGTATTGAGCTCTGCTTGGTTGAGTAAAGGGCTGGAATATCATTGTTAAATTCAGTTTGGAGCCCTTTAAGGAAGAATTGGATGTGTTGCTCAAGAAACATATTGCTTTGCGGAGAATTTGTCAATGTATAAGCTAGTTATGACTTTTCAAACATCTTTGAGCAATACACAGTGAATGTCTGTGGTAAGAGTAATCATGGGTTAAATTATGAGAGATGGAATGTCATGAACCACTATTTATGAAATGTGGTTCATTGAGATTGGTTAAAATTTTATATAATTGAATTTTGAAAATAATTGTATTGAGAGACTTTCTATAATGATAATAAAGAGTCTCAAATATATCGAAACACAGTCAATATATTTAAAAAAATTAAAACTTTAAAATTAAACTATTAAAAGTAATATATAAGTATATAATATTGACTACATTTACTAAACAAAAAAATTATAAAACATATGCGTTTAACAAGACTTGATATTTAGATGAACTCTTTATGTGTCATTCAACTTCACCCATAGACCGAGAGTCACTTGACACACTTGACAAAGATGTGATTTTTAAAAATTATGTTAGAATGGAAATGATTGACAAATCATGATTATATTTCAATATATGAATGTTGTTAAGCGAATTATGTTAGAATGGAAATGATTGGCAAATCATGATTACATCTCAACAGATGAATGCTGTTAAGCGACCATGGCTCCTTGTGTGTTTTTGGTTAATACATCTATTTCTTTTTAAGCTTTTTTGCATGTTTTTGGCAGTATGAGAGGCTCTGAACATAGTGTAGTTGCGTCTTTTGTTCGGATTATTCTTTGAGTATCAGGTTTGATGTATTAGGCTTGACAAATGGGTACTTAACAAGTGTGATCATGATTATTGCTCCAAAAACGGTACCTTTACAGGAGGCAGAGACTGCTGGCATCATCATAGTTATCTTCTTAGTAATTGGATTGGCAATGGGCTCTATTGTTGCATGGTTTTGGGTCATTTAATTGCCTGTACCATGGAGGGTTGTGTTCTATTTGGCATGCTACATTCTTAATATTGTTTGACTGAATTAAAAAGGAAGGGAGATTGCAATATTTAAGGCCAGTTAGTAGTTCATTCCAACTGGTCAGCAATTTGTAAACATGGAAAAATTGTGATTGCTTTTACTTTCATTGATATATAAAATTCTTTTGAAAATTATGGGTATTGCATGTACTTTATTTCATTAATTAAAGTTGCATGTTTCTTATGTTTCTTATCTTTTGAGCTTATTGTATTGTTTGTTGAGAATTTAATTAATTCGGAATCTGAACTCTTATATTTTCTTATGTTTAGGTTATGGTTTTATGTATGGAGCTTTTTAAAATATCTG
Source organism: Sequoia sempervirens (assembly GCA_007258455.2). Taxonomy (NCBI): domain Eukaryota; kingdom Viridiplantae; phylum Streptophyta; class Pinopsida; order Cupressales; family Cupressaceae; genus Sequoia; species Sequoia sempervirens. The sequence goes on from VDFB02382160.1 coordinate 177,401, forward strand.
AGAGGATCTTGAAAATTATTAAGACCACCTATAAATAGATGATTCTATTGATTTTGTACTAATGAACAAATTTAAAATATTAAGTTTCAAAATTTCTAATGCTCTCATGATTAATTTTTAGTAATAAAGAATGCTACAACTACAATTAAATCTACAAGAATAAAACAAAAGTAATAACATTTACAAATGACAAACTGTGTTGTGGACACCAAAAGAACCAAGTTTTAGGAGCCAAAAGTGAAAAATTTATATGTCAAAGAGACTATAGTGAAAAGATGAGTTTTCTTAAATGGCTAGAAGAGGTCAGTTGCAAAAATAATTTTTTCTTATTCGTTTAATATAAAATAGGTAAATTCCTTAACTAATTTATTAGATCTATTTCATTTCTTCATGGCTTCTTGTTGAATGAATTAACTATTATTTATTTTCTTCAGTGGAGCTAGACAAAAGACAAGCTCTTCAACATGCTTCATGTCAATATATTCATAACATATATGGATATATGCATATCAATATATTCATCTCATTTCTCATTTATTTTTGTGTCCATTTTGATGAGAACAACTTAATGCATTAATAGATAGACAAGTGGCATATTATTGTTTTAAGTCTAGTCTATGGTAAAAAAAAATTCTATCTTCATTTCATCCTAATCGCACTTACTCTCATGTATTTTCTATCTACTCACCCCCTATTTCATCCCCACTAGTAGTTATTTTCATATATTTGCTCTCAGCCTCAAGATCACCATCTTATCCCTCAAGTCCAATTATGAGCAACACAAGATATAACTAGTTCAATCTAGAGAAGCACTAGAATGAACCTTGAAATTTAAATTTTAACTTTTCCACCCCTTTCTACTAGAGGTTATGAGCTAGCTTAGCACACACTAGTGTGATCTATTGCTATGTCATCATATTTAAAGAAATTCAATGTGCAATTATTTGTAGGATATCAAGGAGAATCATTAGAGTAAACTTTGATTTCTAAAGGTGTCATGTCCCCCAAAAATGGTAGCATCAAGAATAGAACATCGAAGCAAGATAAACAAAATACATATTAGAAGACACTAACTATTTAAATAATTATCAATGAATATAATAAATAAAGTCATAAAAATTATTATGATATAATAGATATTAAAGTATATAAAATTAATATAAACATAAAATGATATTAAATATAATACAGTATTCCTAAGGAAATCTAAATAATCAAACGACCAATGTAAATATAAGTAAATATAATCTGAATTTCAATTATAATGACAATTATCAGAAACAATGTTAAAATTATAATTATAGCCATTATTATGGTTATGACTTATGAGCATGTTATTAAAACAATAATATTACAATTAAAATACCGATTATAAAACTCTGAAAATATAATTAATTAATAACCAAGACTATCGGACCCCTAAAGACCAGCGATCATCAAAAGTAAAGGACACATTCAAAAAAAGGCATCCATTCCCAAGGAGTAGAGGGGAAAAGACACGTCCCAACATAACTCTTGATCAGCTATATAAGGTAAGAGGTTTTCATTCCAAGAGGCATCGAATAGAATGGGGAGGAAGTAAAAAGGAAAATACGGAAGGAGTATCTTCCACAATGTGGTAGTCATTCCAAAAACATTTGATCACTAATACCCAAGATCGTGGCTGAAGGAGAAGACGGCTACAAGCAGATGAATAAAGTAAGAAATAAATATTCATACTATAGATAGTATATAAATAATAAATAAGTAATAAAGATAAATACAGACAGTGTATGATCACATTCTGATTTATTATAAAATGTAGTAAATAAATATAGTAAGTAAATTATATTATAAATAAACAACTACAGTTGATGATGGAAATTAATAAAAGAATAAATAAGTGATATTAAATGAATGGATTGAGAACATGGTAAATGTTGGAGTTGGAGATATATATATATATATATACTTTGAGATAAATACAACTATATTAGACATAAGAGGTTTTGAATATTTATATATAATTCAAATGTTGCTAAATATATTTCGGTAATGGTTAAGTATAGAGACTTATAAACACCTCATAGTAGGGGAGGGGACCATACAAATTATTTAAATAATACATAGTTACAGCTGTCCAATAATAAGTAATAATGACTCTATTATGGTAAATGGTATAGTAGAATATCATCTTTGAAATCTTGATAGACATTGATGTCTACCTAATGTGTTAGTGAAATTATATAGAAGAACCAATTATAAGTTTGATAGGGCAGAAATAAATAATCCTTCAACAAGAAAATGGAATATTTATATCGTCTTGACCCTATTAGATGCTATCACTGAAACTTACTAATCTTTAACGTTTCTAATGTCTTTCCGAGAAACACTTGAGTGATAGATTCAGGTTAAAGTACCTCTGCTTGGAAGGGGTCATTTCAAGTGGTCAAGAAGAGCCTCAACAGGTCAAATCCAAGTAAGAGTAAGTATTCAGAGGTAAGTACTCTCAACCGACTATTAAGGATGATATAATTGAATTTGATTTATTAGGGACAATGGGTTAAAGTGTAATAACTTACCCATTTCTTATTAGACTAAATATCAGTGAATGTAATGAACCACTCCAATCTGTGATGATGGGTGAATTCGGTTATATGTAATATGATAGCTAATGCATAGAGATTAAATGACACTTTCCAATGTATGTTATTTGTCAAGCCACAATAATATTGCTTACAACAATTATTGTATCTCATGGAGCTTTTATGACTCTACCCTGAAGGATAGAATTCAGGCTTCAACTCTTACTTGCTAGCACTCAAAATGGATTGTGTGTTTGTGGAGGGGAAGAACTAGTAAATCGCCCACTGATGGAGGGTCCCAAGATGGGTGGAACACCTTGAGGGAGTCCACTTTGAGATGTGTTCATGTGCCCCTTAACACAGTAAATCGCCGTCCCATGAGGCTAGGAAAGTGGAGAAAAGGAGAAATTCTATTCCAATTAGGAGAAGAAGTCATAATTGACCATGTTAATTTATGGTTTAGATGATAATTCCTTTTGATTGACTTATTCCTGAGATGTGAAATCTGAAATGATCTAATCATGAACAAGAAATTATGTGCATTTTTATGTCTCTAATATGGGGACATTACAAAAGGGCAATAAAAAGCGGATCCATTTCATCACCATGTACCCATCTACCTTTCTACATATGTTGCTTTTAATATTGTTCATCAATGTTAATCCAACCAAGGGGTTAGATCTTGGAGAGCCTATTCACCTATTAAGATGACAAACTCCTAAATGGTGTCTTTCGACACCAACTTGACATATCTAAATACCGTGAAGATTGTTGGAAATATGATGCCATTTAATTGCAAATCCTAAACATTAATTATTTCATGTATCTCCTAGATTCTTGGAATGTGTTCAACAACACTAAGATTAGGATGAGATTAATATTTGATGAAATAATCATGATTATTAACATTTGTAATTAATTCTAAATGTTAGGAGCATGTGAGGGCATCCATTTTAAGTTCCTAAATAATAGGGGCACATGGGGCACCCACATGGCAAGGTGACACTCACCTTAACTTCAGTTAACTATTCAGAGTAACATATAACACTTCTGAATGCATGTAAAGATCCTAGGAGTTAGGGTTTGATGTTTGCATGCATGAAGTTCAGTTCAATTCCGTTAAGTTTAGAATCAATTTAGTTTAGTTTAGTTTAGTTTAGTTTAGTTTAGTTCAGTTCAGTTATGGTTTAGTTGTCTTCAATTAGTTTCAGTTGTATGTTAGTTAACTTCAGTTAACTTGGAATGCGTGGCTAATAACTTGAGTTGTATGACAGATAACAGGGACTACCTCTAGTTAACAGGGGATGACCATTCTTGCATGAATGGTGTTGAGTAAATGTTTCAGTTAACAAGAAATCACTTGGAGCCAACTTGGGCACCCAAGATGCTTCTTGGAATTACCTCCAATGCATGATAAGATATTTCTGAAGGCTCAATTAAGTGGGACCCTCTTTTGGGCGCCATATTTGCGGAAGAGCTTTGGAATTATCACCAAAGTGAAGGATGAGTTGTAGCTTTAGTTTGGGATGCCGAAATGGGTGTAACACATGTTCTAAGCTTTGGTTTTCATGGTAGTACTCAACTTGAAGCAATATGGCATACCTTTTCAAGGGCTTGAGCTTGGGCATTGGTTTTGTCATCTTTTGGAGACTACAAGATTGTTTATTGCCTCTATATCTTATTCAAGTGAAAGAGAGTTTTCATAATTGTTATTGCAGGTGTGAAGAAGATTAGTAAAGACAGAAGAAGCATTCTCAAGCAAGAATTGGAGCTATTGTAATTCAGGGATTGAATAATAGAATAATTCTTGGTGGAATTTTTTCCTGAAAGGGTTTCTCCACGGTACATCTTGTCTAACCTTTCTAATATCCTGTCTAGTTCTTCTATCAACTTCTGTCTACATTCTACAATAGTAAAATGGATTAATCAAGATAATCACCCAGAAAGAAAAAGTAACAAAAGAAAAAGTTTATTTCAATTAGCAATATTAAAGTTTTACAAAGTATTAAGCTAAGAAAACACCTCATTTTTCAACATTTGGTATCAAAGCTGAGTTTGGGTAGAGTATTGGGATGCCTTTCTCTTAAAGTTTGAAGGATTTATTGGCTTAGTGGGAGCTTTTATTATTTTAGTAATTTGCTGATTTTGGAATTAAGTTTTTGTTACAATGAATTCAAGGTTAGATATTGAAAGGTTCAATGGTTCTAACTATGAAATGTGGAAATTAAAAATGGAAGATCTTCTTGAAGAAAGAGATTAGTGGCTAGTAGTTAATAATGAGACAAAGACACCTACAACTATGTCAGATGAAGATTGGGCTAAGTTAGATAAAAAGGAAAGAGGAACAATTAGATTATGTCTTGCTGATGTTCTTTTAAATGTTTCAGTGGAAAGCAGTGCATATAAATTATCGAAAAGAATAGGAGATATTTATCAAAAAAAGAGTCTAACAAATAAGTTGTATTTGAAAAGGAAGTTATATTCATTGAAAATGAAAGATGGTGATTCAGTAGCACAACATTTAAATGCTTTCAATTTAATTCTCAGTCAGTTAGCATCTGTAGATGTAAAGCTTGAGGATGAGGATAAATGCATTTTATTGCTTTGCTCTTTACCAAATTCTTGGGAAAATATAATTGTTGTAATTAGTGGTAATGGTGCAGATCCAAAGATGGAAAAGATTATTCCCACTCTCCTATCAGAGGAGATGAGGAGGAAATCTAAAACTAGCTCCCAAGATGCCTTGTTTGTAAGAGGTAGGCCTAAAGAGAAGGAATCTAAAGCATACAAGAAAGGAAAGGGTAAGTCTAAAGGACGGTCAAAAACCCTTGGTAAGAGTAAGATAAAGTGCTGGAATTGTGGAAAACCTAGACATATTAAAAAGGATTGTAAGAGCAAGAAGAAGAGTACTGATGCTTCTACAGAAAAATCCGATGACAATAATGATGCATTAGTCATTTCTTCTAATACTGTTGTTGATAACTCTTGGCTTATTGATTCAGGTTGCTCCTATCATATGACTCCTAGAAAGGAGTGGTTCTCTAATTATACTGCATATGATGGAGGAGATGTCTTCTTTGGAGACAACAACACAACAAAGGTTGTTGGAAAAGGAGAGGTAAAATTGTGTTTCAGTGATTGTAGTATTAAGACCCTTAATGATGTTTTACATATTCCAGGACTTGCAAGAAATCTACTTTCTGTCTCTAAGTTCAATGATTCTGGAATGCATGTGACATTTGACAAAGGTGGTTGTAGATTGGTGAAAGGGAATATGGTGGTTGCTAAAGGATCTCAGGTCGGGACTTTGTTTAAGCTGAATACCTCCAATGTAAATATTTTATCAAATGTAACTAAAGCTGAAGTACATGTATGTTATGGCACCATAGATTGGGCCATTAGGTGAAAAAGGCCTTAGGACCATTCTTAATAAAAATTTGGTTGACGGTATTCCTAATTATAATATTGGAAAAAATGACTTTTGTGAGCATTGTGTGTTTGGAAAACAATCTAGATCTAAATTTCCTAGTGGTACAAATAGAGCTAAAAGATCATTAGAGATTATTCACTTAGATGTAATGGGTCTTGTGGATATTGACTCTATTGGAAAATCTAAATACTATGTCACATTTATTGATGATGTCTCAAGATACACTTGGATATATTTTATGCATAACAAATTTGATGTGTTTAATAAGTTTAAGGAATTTAAGGCTTTAATTGAGAAACAATTAGATCATAAGATAAAAGTGTTGAGATCAGATAATGGTGGTGAGTATTTTTCTAAGGAATTTGATGATTATTGTAAGCATACAAGGATAGTGAGACAAAAAACTACTCCATATACACCTCAACAAAATGGAGTAGCAGAAAGGATGAATTGAACCTTAATGGAAAGAGCCAGGAGTATGTTAAGTAGTGATAAGCTTGAACGGTCCTTATGGGCTGAAGCGGTATGTACTTCTTATTTAATCAATAGATCCCCTAGTTCATCTATTGAAGATAAAACTCCTTATGAGATGTGGTTAGGTAAGAAACCTAGTGTTGCACATTTAAGGATCTTTGGTTGTGAGGCTTTTGTTCACGTGCCTCAAGAAAAGCAATCTAAATTGGATCCTAAAGCACAAAAAATGCATATTCATAGGTTATGGTGACAATGTAAAAGGATACAAACTTTGGAATCCACTAACAAGAAAAGTTTCTTTATCTAGAGATGTTATTTTTAGGGAATTTAGAGCTTATTCAGGAGAAGAACAACCAAAGGAAAAGGATACTTCTTGAACAGTGCATTTTGAGACAAATACTAAGAGGCAACAAGATGCACATGTTGAAGAACAAGTGGATGAATTGGAAGAAGAGAGTTCAGAGAGTTCTTCTGAAATAGAGGCTCAAGATGGGCATATTGAGGAACAAGAAGAAACTCCTTTAAGGAGATCCACAAGACAATGAAATCCCATTGATAGCTATAACCCACTTAATTTCTGTTGTATTTTTTCTTTAATGAGTACTAATGATGAACCCAATTCTTACATGGAAGCTTTGTCCTCAGACAAGAACAAGCTTTGGTCACAAGCTATGCATGAGGAAATGGAATCCTTGGATACTTGTGACACATGGGATCTTGAGAGTTTTCCCAAAGATAGAAAGGCCATTGGTTGTACATGGATCTTTAAAAAGAAGATTGGTGCAGATGGTAATCTTGAAAGGTACAAGGATAGACTAGTAGCCAAGGGCTACTCCCGAAGAGAGGGAGTTGAATTTAATGAAATCTTCTCTCCTATTGCTAAATTAACTTCTATTAGATTCTTTTTATCTATTGTTGTTGCTTATGATTTTGAAATTGAGCAAATGGATGTGAAAACTGCTTTTTTGCATGGGAATCTTGATGAGGAGATTTATATGAAGCAACCTGAAGGTTTTGTTGTAAAAGGAAAAGAAGAATTGGTTTGTAGGTTAAAGAGGTCTTTATGTGGATTGAAACAGTCACCCAGAATGTGGTACCAAAAGTTTGATGCTTTCGCATTAAAAATTGGTTATGTTAGGAGTGAGGAAGATCATTGTGTTTATATAAAAATTATTGATGATCAACTTTCAATTATTATCTTGTATGCTGATGACATGTTGTTTATTGGTAACAACAAGGTAATGATCAGAGAATTGAAAGCACAACTCTCAAGCACATTTGAGATGAAAGATCTAGGGGTTGCAAAATATATCCTCGGTATGGAGATCAGTAGAGATAGAGGTAACATAAAGCTTTTCTTAAGTCAAAGAAATTATGTTGATACTATTTTGAAAAGGTTTAACATGTAGGATAGTAAACCAATTAATATTCCTTTACCGGTTGGCACGAAGTTAAGTTTAGATGAGTCCTAAATCTGATTTTGATTTTGAGGAAATGTCTGAAATTTTGTATGCTAGTGCAATTAGTAGTTTAATGTATGCAATGGTCTATACGAGACTAGATATAGGACAAGCAGTGGGAGTTCTTAGTAGGTTTATTGCTAACCCTGGTAAAGAACATTGGACTTATGTTAAGAGGGTGTTTAGATATTTATGAAGAACTTCAAATTACTGTTTAGTTTATCATGATTCTAATAATATTGATATTATGAATAGATCATTGGACATACAGGGGTTTGTTGATTCAGATTGGGTAGGAAATCTAGACAGTCAGAGGTCGACAAGTGGTTATGTGAACACTTTGTTTGGAGTTGCGATTAGTTGGATGAGTAAAAGGAATCCCACGGTTGCTTTGTCCACCACAGAAGCAGAGTACATGGCTGCCACACATGCCTCTAAAGAGGCAGTTTGGTTATAGAGACTTGGGTCAGGTATTGGTTTTAATTGCAAGCAAGTTAGGCTTGAATGTGATAGTCAAAGTGCTATTTGTTTAGCCAAAAATCCTATGTATCATGCTCGTATTAAACATGTAGATGTTCAGTATCACTTTGTGCAAGAAATGGTTGAGAGTGGGAAAGTATTAATTGAAAAAGTTGACACTTTGATTAATGTTGCAGATTATCTTACAAATCTAGTTCCTACAGATAAGTTCTCATGGTGTAGGAAGGCCATTGGCCTTGAGTCCTATACTTGATTTAAATTTATTATTCCTTGTTTAGAATAATTGCAATGTATAATGTCAAGTGGGAGAATGTTGGAAATAGGATGCCATTTAATTGCAAATCCTAAACATTAATTATTTCATGTATCTCCTAGATTCTTGGAATGTGTTCAACAACACTAAGATTAGGATGAGATTAATAATTGATGAAATAATCATGATTATTGACATTTTTAATTAATTCTAAATGTTAGGAGCATGTGAGGGTGTCCATTTTGAGTTCCTAAATAATATGGGCACATGGGGCACCCACATGGCAAGGTGACACTCACCTTAAGTTCAATTAACTATTCGAAGTAACAGATAACATTTCTGAATGCATGTAAAGATCCTAGCACTTAGGGTTTGATGTTTGCATGCATGAAGTTCAGTTTAGTTTAGTTCAGATCAGTTTAGTTTAGTTTAGTTCAGTTCAGTTCAGAATCAGTTTAGTTTAGTTTAGTTTAGTTTAGTTCAGTTATGGTTTAGTTGTCTTCAGTTAGTTTTAGTTATATGTTAATTAACTTCAGTTAACTTGGAATGCATGGCTAATAACTTGAGTTGTATGACATATAACAGGGACTACCTCCAGTTAACAAGGGATGACCATTCTTGCATGAATGGTGTTGAGTAAATGTTTTAGTTAACAAGAAATCACTTGGAGCCAACTTGGGCACCCAAGATGCTTTCTTGGAATTACCTCCAATGCATGATAAGATATTTCTAAAGGATCAGTTAAGTGGGACCCTCTTTTGGGCGCCATATTTGAGGAAGAGCTTTGGAATTATCACCAAAGTGAAGGATGAGTTGTAGCTTCAGTTTAGGACGCCCAAATGGGTGTAACATGTGTTCTAAGCTTTGGTCTTCATGATAGAACTCAACTTGAAGCAGTATGGCGTACCTTTTCAAGGGCTTGAGCTTGGGCATTGGTTTTGTCATCTTTTGGAGATTACAAGATTGTTTATTGCCTCTATATCTCATTCCAGTGAAAGAGAGTTTTCATAATTGTTATTGTAGGTGTGAAGAAGATTGGTAAAGACAGAAGAAGCATTCTCAAGCAAGAATTGGAGCTATTGTAATTCAGGGATTGAATAATAGAATAATTCTTGGTGGAGTTTTTTCCTGAAAGGGTTTCCCCACGGTACATCTTGTGTAATCTTTCTAATATCTTGTTTAGTTCTTCTATCAACTTCTGTCTACATTCTACAACAGTAAAATGGATTAATCAAGATAATCACCCACAAAGAAAAAGTTTATTTAGATCAGCAATATTAAAGTTTTACAAAGTATTAAGCTAAGAAAACACCTCATTTTTTAACAAAGATGAGGTGAATAATTTTTTAGGGATGCATTTAATGTCAAATAAATTTTGCAAGTGCAAAGATCAATTATACATGTGTGAATTTGAACTAGAACAAACACAATAAAATTATGACATCTTGAAGAGTATATTTCATCATTAAAATTCAATTTAAATGCTTTATTTTATTTATATAATTTCCACATTTATTATTGTATTATTATATTATCTATTGTTACTTCCAATTTTAAATTCCAAAATG
>VDFB02382160.1:187729-208747 GCA_007258455.2 Sequoia sempervirens
TGATAGAACTCTTGGCTATCCACTAGGTGAGAAGTCCTAGAAGGCAAGACACATACGACTGATATGTGCTCACACACACATAGGTGGCTATGGGGAAAGTCATGCCTCAGAGTGGGCTTCCCACTCAAACATACCAAAGTTATACCTACTAATAACTTTAATAAGGTGCCACAAAGGAAAATGGTTTTCAAGCTCTACAAGGTAAGCAAAACTTCATATGCTTGACACTCATAGACATTGTAAATGAAAAATAGTGTAAGGAATGTTCAAAGAGATTTTTCTTTGTTTGTGCAAGGTCTCATCTTCAGGAACATTGTGCAAAATGCTTCCAAGAGAGGAAAAGTGCAATGTCTCATCCTGGGCAACATTGTACCTAATGCTTCAAAGAGAGGAAATCGCAAGAAAAAGAAAATCACACAATTAAATGTGAGTGGTGATGTATGCCCCCACTTTAAAGCAGTTGCAAACACCAGTACTGTGAGCAATTGCTTTAAAGTAGAAGAAGAGGACATGAGAGCTTACTTGGAAAGCCCTATGCCAAGTCATATGTTTCTGATAAGCTACCTTATGAAAAAGAGAAGTATGTCACATGCGAGCCAACTTAAGGCATGCCGTCCACATCCCAAGCTTTCTATTGTATGTTCATGAAAGGTTAACGACTAGCCAAAAGAGGCAATGACAAGTGACATACGAGGAAAAGACTACTGAACCCCATGCCCCCACTTAGTACAAGATGAGGGTGAGTCGAAATGATTGACAAAATGCATGCTAGAGTGAAAATCAGTATCAATTAGAGGAAGTAGGTCCCCCCACAGAGGGAAGCATACCAAACTCCTTAAGATGTTGGATTTTACTACTCAAAGCCTTACATTCATTAGTGAAGTGACCATGAACTCTATGATAGGCACAAAATGAAGTCTTGTAAGAGCATTTCTTTCAAGTTCCTAGAGGGAGAGATATCAACTGATCTTGGAGGAGTCTCGACAAGATGCCCTCTTGATCAATGTTAGAAGGTGGTCTTATGGTTTGCTTGAAAGAAACATCTTGCTTAGTATGAGTTGTCATATCTTTGCAAGACTCTTTAGATTGTGAGATTTTGTTCTCTCCTTTACTAGAGGAGGGAAAATATATTGAATGCAAATCATTAGTGTCTTGCGAGATGACATTGACATTAAGTGAAGATGTGTTGATGTTGAGTGAAGGCTTGGAGATTTCTATCAAAGGACAATAACCAAGACCATGAGTAGTTTGTTTTGTGATAGGGTCTATAGGGTTGCAAATACCTTGTTCATTAGCACCACATCCTTTTCCACTATAGCCAAGTTGTTTCATAAGCTCATACCCTTTTCCATAAAGCTTTTTCATTGCTTTGGGATTAGGTGGTGGTTGTTGATAATCATTGTCAAAGGTGGTGGTGTAGTTTGTTGTGTTGTCTAAAGTGGGTGAGGTGGATGCTTTCGAAGGGTCGTCTACTTTTTCATTTCCCCTATTTGAATCTTTGTGTATGATCTTGTACTCACCCATGAATTCATGTTCAAAATCCAAGGAACCCCAATCATCTTCTAATAGCATTGTGACTTGTTCAATATGCTGTTGTTTCTCTGTTTGTTGTGCGAGTTCCACTTGTGTTGTTGGTGCTAATGTGTTCAAGGGGTTCTCTTTTGTTCTCTCAAGTTGCAATACACTATAAGGCTCATGATCAGCGTTGATTGTGCACACTTTATTTTTGTAGATGTATTTCAATTTTTTGATGAAGAGTGGAAGGAAGACCATTCATTGCATGAATCCACGGTCTTCCTAGAAGAAGGTTATATGAAAGACCATGAGGCATAACCTGGATCGGTGTGTTTAATGTGACTTCTCCAATTGTAATAGGTAAAGTCATAACACCAAGTGATGTCTTTTCGACATTTTCAAAGCCCTCAATAGATAAATATTCAGGTTGAATTTTTGACTTATCCACACGGAGCCTATCCAAAAGGTTTACGCTACACACATTAAGGGTGAAGCCATTGTCAATAAGGGTTTACTTTATCCCTATCCAATTGTATTGATAAATGATCATGAAAGCTTAGTTTTGTTTTTGCACTTCCAAAGGGGGGAGTTCACTTTGGTGGAAAATAATGTCAACATTTATTCCTTGGATCATGGATGCTATGTCAATTGGTTGCACATTAGAAGGGACAAGAACTTGTTGCAAGGTTGCTTGGATCATGTTGTGATAGTGAGGGGATTCTTGAATAAGATCCCATAAGGATATCTTAGTAGGCCTATTCTTTAGTTGTTCAACAAGATTGTACTCTTGAATGTGTGAATTTAAGGAGGATCTCTAGGAAAAATGGGATTTGGAAAAGGTAAGCGTGTTGGTGTGGGTTGTTGTGGTTGTGGATTATTTCTAGTGTTATATGTATGAGCAATGGTACATTATGACTCGGTTGCTGTGACACATTAGTTTGAGGTGGGTAAAGAGTAAACTCGGGTTTAGGTGGAGGTGAAGGTTTATGTGATGGTGGGTAAAGGATGAGTTGAGGCTGAATAATATTAACATACCTTGGCGAATGAGAGTCTAATAGTGGCTTTTCATTGTCATGTAGGGGCATAATATTATTATTGTCAATGTTAGCCTTGTCTTGTATCATCATATCCTCCCTAGAAGGAGAGTTTTTAGGAGAACCACAAACCACATGTTTGTGACATTTGAGGGTTAGTTATTCTAAAAGGACATCATCATGAGTAAGGGAGTTATGAATGGTGGAATTTTTTTTATTATTGAGAGTGGGGAGATTAGAAGAAGACTCTATTTGATTGTCAGTTGTTTCTAAGGTCTCATTCTCTTGTTCCATATTATCTACCCTACTAGGAGAGCTTGTAATATGTTCATTGAAGTTTGAGGTTTGTAAAGTAGCTTCATCACAATTGGGGGAGGCATCAAGAGAAGGACCACTATGGTTGTCAAATAGATTATCCCAAATGTTAGGAGCATTAGGGAAGGGAGGGTCACAATTCTCATGAATCTTAATAGGTATATCTTCTAACATCAACCTATCCTCTTTGCATTGAGGAGGGATATTAGGAGATATACAAGTTTGATGGTCATGATTATGGAGACTAGGTAAGGTGATTTTTAGGAATGTTTCTATGATGTCATGTTCTTGTTATCTAACATTGTCCAAAGGGGAATGAGGAGATGGACAATCATGACCCTCAATGCTTGTACCTTCCTTCACCAAGATACCTTTGTCACTAATAGGAGAGGTATCAGGAGAAGAACAAGTATGATTGTGATGATTTTCTACACTACCATTCACACCAATGGGCAATGTAATATTAAGGGCTGTACCAATGGTTTGATCATGTTTCTTAAAGTCCTCATTGTGGTAATAAAAATTGAACTCATAAGAGGGAGTGTTGTATTTATGCAATCCATTTTTAACCAAATCAAAGCCACATTGTTTGAAAGAAAACATGCTATGATGAAAAAGAAAATAAGTTGCAATGTAATGACTTAAAATGAAATGCAATTTTTAGATATGAAACAGGGTAATTTTCTGATTACACCATGCACCAATAAGAGAAATGACATGTGGAAAATGCAAATGTAAAATGGAGCAATGCATGAAATGAGATATTTTAAGTTAGATCTAGTGAAATGCATGTTACAAAAACTCAACTAACTGATATAGGTAGGTAAAAGCACCAAACATAAGCTTAAAAATAGGGTTTTCAGTTCTATAAAGGGCAGTTTCAGAGGTGAAAAGGGACTAATTCTCCCAAGGTGGCGAATGAGTCCCAGTATGGACTTTTTGCAAAATTTTCAAAAAAGTTTGAGTGATTTTTATGTTTTCTAAGTTCTATGATGCAGACCTAAGATAAAAATGCAAAATTTAAGAAAATTTAAAAGAATTTAGATGCCAAAAATGCAACCTAAATGCACTTTTCATGAATGCAAAATTTGAAACCTAGCTTGCAAATGAATCCATGCAAAACCCTAATGCAAGATATATGCTAGGATAGATCGATGATGAAGAACTCAAAATTAGAAAAGTATTCAAAAAGTAGGTTCACCAAAATGAACCATAGATTTTAGGGGGTGTGAAATGCTATGACTCTCTCTTGCTCAATTAGGGTCTTTCACCTAAAGGAAATGGATAGATCCCACACCCAAAATCTAGGTGGTTCACTCAAACTAAGGAATGTATGATGGAGATATACCTAAATGCAATGATCTAGATGCAACTAATTGATAAAATTGATTGATTAAGAATGTAAACTATTGAAATGCAACTTGTTTGAAAACACATTATGTAATGCAAAAACACTTAGAAATGAATAAAAAACTATAACAGAAATGAGTGAAACTGAATGTGTGCACCTGAGATCTTGATAGAGATTGTAATTGACTTCTAAAATGTTGTTGATCCTAATTTTTAGGCCTGGTGGGACTCATTCACCATTCTGGGTGAATTAGTCCCAGTTCTGTGAAACTGTTCAGGAGTCTGTTTCAAACAAATGAGTATCCAAAAATGCAGAGAACCCAAAATCAAGCCTGGAAGTGGGACTCATTCACCACCCATGGTGAATGAGTCCACTTTTTAATTTTTGAAGATTCAAACGTGGAAACATGAGCCTTTGGTTTGCACTTTCTGCTTCTTTAGGTGTCCGATTTTGAAATTGTCAAATTCGGGTCTGAAGGTGCCTTTTTGTTGATATTTTTTCTTATCCAATGAAGAGATGACTTGAATAACCTTCCAATACAATGTTCAATGATTTATAAGCCTCTAAGATGTCTAAATATGCAAACACATAAGACAAGAAAGAGAAATGTTGAATGTTAGGGCATGGGGGTTTGCCTTGGTCAAACCCCTTTATAGGTAATTAAACCAAAATGATGAAAAAATATAATGAAACATGTAATAAAGGATTTATTAGCTTGACATGATAATTTTTCTTGAATTTATACAACAAAACATGAAGGATCTTCCCTTGAATGTCTTAGAAAACTATCTTGATGACTTATAATGGTGAAACCCTAACTTGTTTGACTTGAACGAGAAGATAGATGATGAATGAATGGTAAGAGATGTGTGAATGAGTTATGAGATTAAGAGATTATGAATTAGGGCTTAGAAGGTTGTATTTATAGGAAATTCTCCTAATTTACCCATAAATTGGATCCCCAAGGCTGACATGAAGAAAAAATAAACTTAAAACCTAATTTTTTTGACTCAAAAGTCAAAAATGGCCCAAGTGGGACTCATTTGCCACCTTGGGCGAATTAGTCCCACCTAGCAGGTACTCATTCGCCACATATGGAAAATTAGTCCCAGTGGGGCCCATTTACCAACTAGGATGCTAGGAAGTAAGGAAATAAGGTTTATATGATGACTTTGTTGGGTATTTCAACAAATATTGCCTCAGGATGCACGATATGGGGTAATAGGGGCCTATTAGTGATGATGTAAAGGTAAATTATGGCTTGGGACACAAAATTCAATGTGAAAGTGTGATTAAATACACTTTACAACATTAAAATGAGGTCCATATAGCCTAAAAAGGTACAACATCGAATGTGAATGTGTAAAACACATTATAACACTAGATTAACATTAAGTTTAATTCACAACCCTTCTAGATTGATGTAATAATGCTATTAAATGCATTTTATAATGTTGAATTAAGGAGAAATGGGTTTATTAAGTCTAGAAAAGCGTGAAAGTCTTTTACAACACTTTACAACACTTTTACAAGACATCATTAAATGCATTTTAAAGGGCCCAAGACCTAGTGTGGATGTGAAAAACACCTCACAACAACAAATTAAGGCCTCATTAAGTCTAATTTGTCATCAATTATTCCCCAAATCAAGCAAGTTTCCTTTTTTCTATGGCACAACTACTCAAATATCCTGAAGGTTCACACTTGTGGGGTTCATACATAATATGGTTCACAATACTAGTTAAGTGGACCTAGATAATTATATCACAATCAACAGACTCGAGCATATACATAGAGTCATCTAGGTCTAGAATTGAATTCCACAAACACATAAGAATCACATTGAACCACCATGAGATGGTCTCTACTCAAAAAATAATGACTATAAAGTAGTCAAATCCATTCACTTCATTCAACTTATTGTCAATATTTTTGGTGTCATGTAGGCTCAAATAGTCACTAGGAAGTCTTAAAAGGTTTTATATGGTCACATTTCTTGGTTATAGGTCTTTGGGGGCTAGTTTTATGTATATACAGTGAATAATAATCTAATTGTCACACATAACAAATTGTCAAAACTAAAAATTGAATGAATAATTTAATTAACTCACAAAGATTAATCTATACCTAGACTAATTTATAGAACATGGCTTCAAGGGAGACTACTATTTTATATTTTTATAGATATTGTATTTGCAAGTGTTTGGATGGATGGAGATGATATTGGAATACATACTTAGTCAAATCAATTGAGGATTCTTGCACCCTCAAGAAGATTGCGTATTAGCTTGATAGTTGCTAGATTTGACTATGATGAAAAAAGTCAAATTCAAAAACTATCAAACAAATCTATCATAGAGTATGGAAATTTCATACTTTCAAGATTGTGTATCAAGATTATTGAATATACTTTCATAGGAGAAAGTTGTTAAAATATGGTGGAGACCATTAGGACTATCTCCATGTAGATATGGAAGATAAATCTTTAGTTTTTGAATAAGGTATATAGTGTATTTTTCATTTGATCTATACAACTCAAGTTCAAAGATGCAAAATTGTTGTGAATCTTTGATAAAATCCTTATGAGTAATTATGTCATAACCTAATTTTATTGCATATTTGTCATAATATGGTAAATCAAATTATGAAAGAAATTCAATTAAATATTAAAATGGAGATTCTAGAATATTCGAAATTGAATGAAAGAAGTTGATTGATGTTGACTTTGTGAACTTTTGAAAAATTTATTTTATATGTTACCAAGAATTGAACGTTACTGATCAATTTGCAAGTGCAAGTGTGTTCAGTTGTAGGGTGATAGGTTGAAGGATGAGAACACAATTGAAGTAGGATTGTTTAGCCGAATTGAATGGTAAGCTAGTTGGAATCTGGGTGCACACACCACAAATGACATGATGACTTGCATTTGACTGATTTGCACATATAAAATAATGTAATTTACTGACTTGAACTGTTTCAATGTTTGAAATGAATGGTTTGTAGATTAAATGGTCTATTCTAAACTTTGTGGTTTGAAGGAAACGAAAACAAGCATTGTAAAGAATTTTTTTTTCTTTAGTATATATATATATATATAAGTTCCTTACCTTAAATGATAGTGTATGAAATTTACAAGTCATTCCAAAAAAAACAATTTGTATAAAAATGCATATATAAATATAAATATACACATATATATACATGTATATAAACCAAACTCATATATATATATATATACATATATATCCATTGATATAAATATACATATATATAAATTTATATATCTATATCTATATCTATATATATATATACATTATTCAAAATACATGGTAAATGTGAATGAAATCATTTAAATGCATATCGAGATACAAATATATAAGTATATATATATTACATACATACATACATACATACATACATATATATTCAAATTTGAATTGAAATTAAGTATATATATATTCCATTTTCGAATGAACAGTATGAATGAGATAGAAGTGAACAGGGGAAAGAAGATTGGCGAACAACATGACAAGAGCAGAAAAAGCTCGAAGTGATAGGAAAATTCAGAGGCAAGCTTTTATTCGAAAAGCCGAACATTGAGGTAATCAGAAGCCTTTTGAATTTAATTCATTTTTAATATCATCATTTTTGTAGTCACTACATTTTTGAAGCAAATGCATTAAGCACACAAAATTTATTCTTGTGACTCAGTGTTCGATCTTGAGCCGAGTGCAATGCATGGTTGACCACCTCTTTAGGGTCAATGGTCTTAGCTTGCATTATATTCTGATTAGATTTATTCCCTTAGTGTGACTAGTATCGTAGGTGATTCAAATGCCAAACCCAAGTGAGGGGGGGTGGTATAAACCCTGTGTTTCCCTTCTGCATATTTTCTATGTTTTTATTTGTATTGTGTTGCTCTACCATTATCGACTAGGTCGAATTGGTAAGCAGATGGAGTTATTCCTTAACATTGTGATCAATGTACACATATAGAGGTCACCATCAATTAGATGAGATGATGGAAATGTAAGGTTCGCTTTCATTTAAAATCTCCATGATTGAACATCTTTTCTCTTGGAACGAATATAGAAAAGATCATGCATGCCAAATATACTTATGATTTAGACCCTATAAGTTCTTTGAGTAAATTTGGGAATATGACCTATAGTCGGTTTGGGAAAAGAATGAATTTTGTCATGTAAAAAAAAAGCAGTCATATTTGTGTGACCAAGAAGGCTTGTAATGGCCATAAAAGGGTCTCAGGTTAATAAAGAAACCCTGGGTAACCTTAGGGTTTAGTATGGATGCCCTGTTTCAAATTGACTAGAATGTCGAACCAGGTCATTATAATATTTGTATGACTGCTCTTGAATTTTAATTAATATTTATATGGAATAATGGAAAACTTGATAGCCTAATTTGTCAAAGGAAAATTAATCTGTTTTGTTTGAAATGAAAGAAAAGATAGCTATATACAATACTTCTATTGAAAAATAACATTGTTATTTCTCTATTCTTTGAAATAAAACTCGTTCTGTTAAAAGAAAAGTGAATGTCCTGTTAGAAAATGATTTTTTTTGTCATTAAGTGAACTGTTTGGTCTAAATAGTAATTTGTAATGATGAAGACAACGAATAATCTTTTGTTAATGACACTATCTTGTTGATTAAGTTACCATTGTAGTTGTAAACAACTTGTTTTATATTGGTTTAGTAGGAAACAATACTTGTTTTGTTCAAACAATGAATGCTCATATGTAAACAACTAGTTCTATGACTGTTTAGTAGGAAATAGTATATATTATGTTCAAAAAATGAATGTTCATATGTAAACAACTAAATTTACAACTGTTTAGTAGGAAACAGTACTTATTTTGCATCAACAATGAATGTTCATATGTAAACAGTTGGTTTTATGACTGTTTAGTAGGAAACCATATATATTTATTCTGTTCAAACAATGAATGTTCTTAAGTAAACAACAATGTTAGAGAAACACAGTAGTGAGAATGCAATAACAATATGTGTGAAACTGTTAGCATAGAATTGTTCTATTTTATTTATCTTGACCAAAAACGTGAATTGAAATACTATTTTAAGATTGCAATTTGAGTTAATGATTATTTCATAATGTATGCACAAACTATAACATTAGTAGGCACATATAATGTGTATGCACATAGACTTTGTCTATGTACATACACATACTTGTGACATACCTTCTTTTATTTTTAGTACGTTTTAAAAAAAGAAGATGCTTAAGATGTTAAGTAGAAAATAGTCATAAGAATGATATGACTGATTGTTGAAATACTCTGTGAAACATAGAATCTGATTTTTGTTTAGAGTATAAATTTATATTCCGTTTCTTCTTTTGAAGACATTTGTGGAAGAATATTTTAAATACTTGAACATAATAGTGATACCTTAGTTGATTAGAGCACCTATGGGTAGTTGTTGCTAGAAGGTAGATAGTTGTTATATTAGAAAGTTACCTTCCAGGATGGGTTTCAAAATGGGTTCAGAGAGTATAGGTTTGCTTTACTAGAACATATCGTTTGTTGTTGTTGCAACACACTTATTATGCTTGGCCAAACAATATAGTTCATTATGTATGTATGAATGAACTCTATGATTTCACTCTCTGCCATTCCTAGCATAGATCTTGCATTTTCTTTTCTAATTTGTAGATAGAAATTGCATGTTGATGTATGGGCACGCACTAGATTCCACCTTGTAGGTTGTTCTCCTGCTAAACTTTCCGTGCAGGGTTGGACATTCCTCAAGTCAAAAGAATACTGGGGAAGTGTAAGCTTCGTGGTTGGGTGGTAAAGTGCTTCAACCATGTTCTCGTCCACTAGTGGAGGCGAGTGTCAAGAAGAACCATAGTTGTTCACAAGACTAATATAGTCTAAAATGTAACTTGATGTAATTCATTCTTGTACTTGATGTAATATGTACAATGTAATGATTTTGTGGTCTTAAGAGCCAAGTTAAACTTGACATTGTAATTTGTCTTTTGAAGTGAATATAAGAATCTTTGACTCATTTTAAATGGACATGTGTAGCTTTGACCGACTTTAGTCACTAGCTATGTCTTTTTAATTTGGAGTATATTCATGTGTCATTTACAATAATATTAATTAAGTAATAATTTTGAATGGGTTATTACAACTTATCAGTATTTTTTATTGAATGATATAGATAGTGGGCACGAGAAAGGTGCCTTTACAACTCTAATAAAATTTGTGATATTTCAATTTATAAGCTTATATCATATTCATTACATGATTCGCTCTATTTTTGGAATGAAGATTGCATGTTGTTGAAAGGTTTATTTTATTATTTGAGTACTAGAACATCACTCATAATTTACAAGACTATTAGATGAACTTTTGCAATAAATTAAGCATGTTATGGGAGCATTGTTCAAGGTTGGGTGTTTACTTTTTTGGAATAAATTACTCAGGGTGGCCTTAAGCTTGAATTCTATGAAAAATTTAACATGCTATCAAGAGGGTGGCCTTATGCTTGAATTAAAAGGGTTGACAATTTAGTGGTAGAGCAACCAACAGTAAATGAGAGTCAATCAATGAAAACTTTAACATGCTATCAAAGACCAGATCAGCAAGAGCTACCAAGATAGGATCTACAAACAATTGCTGTGCGGCTCAAGAGATATTAGAATATTAACATCTAAATTAAAAAAGAAAAGAAAAAACGACTTAGAGCTCAATGTTAAAACACCCAACAACAAATAGGACATCCTATATTCTAACTCCTAAATGATCCATAAAAAAATAAAAAAATAAAAAATTGAATGAAAAATAGAAATTAAAATTACGTAAAACCTATAATTCAGAATATGTCAAGGTGGAAGACTTGTATTCTTGTGAATATTTAATGTGATCATGCTCTGAGATGTATTAATTTAAAGAATGAGACATTCACAATTTTTAAATCTTAAGCATAGAAAGATTCCTCACAAATTCTATCTTAAGGAACTTACCAAACGGAGAATATATATAATTTTGATTGGTTGATAAGTGTCTCGTATCCATTCACGGGAGCAACTATCATGTTATCTTTTTCGATTCGTTTATAATATTTAATGTTCATTTCTTATATTTAATATTATAAATAATAACAATTGCTGTCAAAAATATTATAAAAAATTAAGCATCTAAAAAAATTAATAAAAATTATATAATAGTAAATTAAAATATTATCAGTTTGAAAATCATTATTTCACGAGGGAAAAAAAAAAATTTGTTAAATTTAAATTAATTTTAAGTAAAATGGTGAAAAATTGTAGAAAGTTGTAAAAAATAACAGTTATAGTTATTATTTTTGAATTTTTATGTATGGGATCAGATCATATGAAAATTTTATGATCATTTGATCATTTAAATCTTTTTATTGAACGTTTTATGAAAAATATAAATTGTCAAAAAAAATATTTAATCTATAATTTTTTTATATAAAATCTTTTTTTCTTTTTTTTAATAAAAGTGACTAGGCCATTGAAATTTATATAAAATCTTTTATAAATTTAAAAATAAATATAAATTTTGTTAAAACTATATGTGTGTTAATATGCTAGAGAGTATGTGTTTGTGCATGGGTGTGTATGAGTGTCATACACTACAAATTTTAGTTGTATGTGGTTAGATTAAACAATTAATAATAAGTGCTAAGTAATCGAATGAAATAAACTAAGACAAATATATATTTTTTGAAATTAAGTATTATCTATTTTGAAATATTTGCATACAAATTTAAAACATAAAGAAATGCAAATTAAGAAAGAAAGTTGTCATTAAATTGACAAAAAATATTGCAAATGAAAATAAAATGTTCCCATCTAGTTGGAAAATCTATATTTATCTGACTTTGCTTTACCATTAAACTATACCAAAAACTTGTTTTCCAATGACTCAATAGTGGTTTGTAGCCCTGAGACTTGTTTGAGGCTCAAATCTTACACTATATGTAGTCTATCAACTAATTAAAAACAATTATATTCTATTTTAAAAATATTTTAAATAAATATATATTTTATAATAATATGATAAATCATATATATAAATATAAAACAATAACTATTAGTAAAAATGTCAATTTTTAAATTCATATTATAAAATATTCAAAAAATATATATTCTATCATTGAAAAGATTTTAAGTTAATTTGCATTTTATAATAAATAATTATAAAATGATATATATTAATATTATAATTTAAAATATGTGGGTGACTGGGCATGCACCTTAGATAGGAACTTGTGGAAAGGTCGGGGTCCTCAAGATTACCTGGCAAGCTAAGTTGGCATTCCATGTGGGCGGAGGGAAGTCTTTTCACCAGGAATGATGTTAGGATAAGCCAGACCTGTAGTTGGGTGGCGATGTGATGTTTCATTATTGCTCCTCTTACCTAAACGTGCCTTAAGCGTCGGCATTTACAAAATCACGATGAGCCAGGTTTACGGGTGATCAGAGGGATAGGGTTTGCCTCCCCGTTGGTGATCCATGATGTGGCATCATGCACGATTATTGCCAAACGGTGGGATTGTAGGAAATCTGAGTCAACACACACGTTGCACAACATTGTAAGTGCGAAATGCTTTGGTGGAAACATATCCTTAAATGATCGAGGGTGGCACAACCTTGGCAAAGTTTGGTTTTATTTTCCTGGTGTAGCTCTGTCTATAGGCATGGCGGAAAAGTCGAAGTTCATTGTTGAGTTTTTGTCGAAGGCGTTGGTGAGTGTGGGGCTTGATACCCCCATCCAATTGGACTGCAAGACTTGACATACGGCCTTCAAGGTGACCACTGACCAATGGTTGAAGAGAATTGTACTTAGGATCAACCCGCATAAGATGACAGTGGTCAAAATGATATTAGGCAAGGGACACTTAACGAACTAGGAGACATTTCGAGTTAACACCCACATTGTCTCTAGGTTCTTGGCCTTAATGCTTGATGTGCGCACACCAAAAGTAGAGGTGAGGCCGATAGTTTGTAAGCTCTTCAAGAAAGAGCTCTTGAGCGGTCTGGAAAAAATCCTCAAAACGTCACTTCTGGGTTGTGGTGCGCCACGACCGAAAGATCTCCCTCTGGTCAAGGTTCCTAGTGAGGTAATTAAGGTTTACCCTTTGCTTCTAGAGCTAAAAGGCATGGCTTTAGTAAGGCATTGAAAAATCGTAGCTTATGGGGGTTTCGAATGGATCCTTGAATTCGACCAATTTGCTAAGATGAATGGTTTCTAGGTGGTGGTAGGGTGGTTGGGTAGTTTAGTGTTTGTAGTTTAATGGATACAAATATTATAAAAGTAGACGGTCTGGGTTGTTCATAATCAAAATATTGTAACACGTCATCCAGTCTAACTTTGGTTGGAAAATGATTTTTGGAGGTTTTTTGGCAGCCTGATGTCGTTTGGAAATCAATTGAATCAATTGCGGGCAGGTTCAATGGTTCCTTTTGTGATAGTTTGTTGGGGTCTAGGTGATGCTGATATTTGAGAGGGCCTGGAATTTTTTTGGGTACTATTTCTCCATATTTCTTGCTATACAGATGTTTGTACTAAAACTTTAAATATAGAAATTTCCTTACTTATCAAAAAAAATAAAAAATAAAAATACTATATTATATTTAACCTATAATAATTTTTTAAGTTGTATAATAATTTTAAAGGTTGTAATATATAGTCTAAAATTGAAAAACGGTCAAAAAAATTCCAGGCCTGTATAAGACTATTCACACCCATATATAAGTATAGAAAAAATATAGAAAAAATCCCAAAAGAAAGAGAATTAATACATTTTGTTTATCATAAATTTATATATATATATATAAACAACTGAATTTACTGTAGAATGCCACTCAGAATAACAACATAAAAAACAAGCTTGCGTGGAACATGACGGGAATCGAACATAGATCAAATAAAAAAACGATTAAAAAAAAAAGCTTGCGTGGGACACGACGGGAAGCGAACCAGCAACCTTCCAGTGAGTTAGAAAAGCATAACGAGAAACCAAAATCTCGTATCTTTGGCTGCAGATTCTTTTCGATTCAGCGCAATCCGTGTCATTGATGGGATTGTTCAGAAACCCAAAAGAAAAAAATGGCAGCGAAGGTGAACAGGATCTCCAGCCGCTCACAGACAAAGGATCTCCTCTTCCCCCAAAAGACACCTTTAATTTAGCCTATATCTCCTATTTCACATTGGGCACGGGATATTTGCTTCCATGGAATGCATTCATAACGGCAGTGGACTATTTCAGCTACATTTACCCAGGCAAGCAGGTTGACCGGGTTTTTTCTGTGGCGTACATGGTGACAGGCCTGTTGTTTCTGTTGGTTCTGCTTACATGGGCGCGGAGGAGGTTCAGTGCTCGAGTCCGGATAAATTTAGGACTCTCTCTGTTTCTTCCGTGTTTGCTCGCCGTACCTGTGATGGATGCCGCTTATATAAAAGGGCGCAGGGGCTTGGATGCCGGATATTATGTTACTGTTGCGGCGGTTGTTGTGTGTAGCGTTGCCGATGCAATTGTGCAGGGGAGCTTGATTGGCTCTGCTGGGGAGCTTCCTGAGGAATTCATGCAGGCTGTTGTTGCAGGAACTGCTGCTTCAGGTAATTCTATTTTAATTTGTTGTTTTTTATTTCAATTGTTTTATGCTAGTGATGGCTAATGCTCCAAGTGAGGTTATGGGTCTTCTGTATGGATTTGTATCCGTTTAATTGAGTTATATTTGAGTATATTTATGTGAGATCAAAATCTATTTTATTGGGTGGAGGATCTAGTAGTTGAGCATGTTATAATAGTTGTGACAGCATTTGTTCATTTAATGATCACTAATGTATTAATAGTTGTCATAATTGAATAAAATGTATATTTCTTAAATCTAAAAAGCAACAAATCATATGATGCCACATCGATGCACCAGTAAAATATGTCTTAACGTACAACTACTGGTTTATCTTTTTGGGAGTCTTTTTAGACACTCTAGTTAAAAAAGGTGCAAATGTGGGAACATATTTGATGATTTGGACTTGAAATCGTAATTGTAGAGGTCTTGCCAAATCAGTCATTGTGAAAATTGAGAGTTAATTGAAATAAATCATATATGATTTTGAAAGGCGTCAAATTAAGATGCTCAACTACTAGATCCTCTCCTCTACATTACAACCTTTTGTTTGATTAAAAAAATAATATTTGAATACCTCAAAATCATACACCACAGCCTTAAAATATGGGTGGCATTTGACTACCTATTTAATATATGTGCCATACCACAACTTTAGCCTCCTTTGACACATGTAGTCTGAGTTACAGGACATCTTACTCTGGTTTTGCTGATTTAAACTGCAATCATGCTCTTATGAGTGTTCCTTGCTACTGTTATATTTCAATCCCATCGGCAGCATTATAGCGTCTGGCAATTTGATTGTTATGAAGGGTAAAATGCACGCTTAGTATGTGATCCTTGCAAGATTTAATATTTTGAGGTTTTAATTCACCATTTGACTTGCTTTTTGGAAAGGTATTTATTTCTATATTAAGAGCAGGTGTGAATATGGTCCTATTGTTTTTTGAAATTTTTGTGGAGGTTAGAAAGATGTCAATAAAATAAGCTCATAGTATTTCTTTTTGTGTTTAGATGCCAATGGTTCTGAGGCAGTATTGCCCAAAACGGTATTTTAATTGCCATTCAATTCATGGGCTAATTTATAAAATTGTGAAGGGATCGACTTTGTATGAAAATCCTGGATTAATTGAAAAAGACCTGGCCAAAAAACCTATGAAATTTCAGAGGATTTTGCTTGCCGAGCCCTGTCATGGCAGATAACAAAAATTGAAATGTTTTGCCATGAGGTTTTTGACTTCATCATGTCTATACTTCATATTATTGTGCCTCTCCATTTTTTCAACTGTTCTAATCTAGAAATTTGGCCATTTTCCTTCTTTATCTTTACATGTGAAACCTTGTTTTTTTATCTCTGATATTCATCAGTTTCATTTTCATGTAGTCTTAGTTTCCTTAGAATTTCTCAGCTAACAAGTTCTTAGGAAGTTATACATTGTGCTTCAGGGGCCTTTACATCTACAATTTTGTTCTCTAACTAAAGACAATATACGTTTAAATATTGGAGTATTGAGCTCTGCTTGGTTGAGTAAAGGGCTGGAATATCATTGTTAAATTCAGTTTGGAGCCCTTTAAGGAAGAATTGGATGTGTTGCTCAAGAAACATATTGCTTTGCGGAGAATTTGTCAATGTATAAGCTAGTTATGACTTTTCAAACATCTTTGAGCAATACACAGTGAATGTCTGTGGTAAGAGTAATCATGGGTTAAATTATGAGAGATGGAATGTCATGAACCACTATTTATGAAATGTGGTTCATTGAGATTGGTTAAAATTTTATATAATTGAATTTTGAAAATAATTGTATTGAGAGACTTTCTATAATGATAATAAAGAGTCTCAAATATATCGAAACACAGTCAATATATTTAAAAAAATTAAAACTTTAAAATTAAACTATTAAAAGTAATATATAAGTATATAATATTGACTACATTTACTAAACAAAAAAATTATAAAACATATGCGTTTAACAAGACTTGATATTTAGATGAACTCTTTATGTGTCATTCAACTTCACCCATAGACCGAGAGTCACTTGACACACTTGACAAAGATGTGATTTTTAAAAATTATGTTAGAATGGAAATGATTGACAAATCATGATTATATTTCAATATATGAATGTTGTTAAGCGAATTATGTTAGAATGGAAATGATTGGCAAATCATGATTACATCTCAACAGATGAATGCTGTTAAGCGACCATGGCTCCTTGTGTGTTTTTGGTTAATACATCTATTTCTTTTTAAGCTTTTTTGCATGTTTTTGGCAGTATGAGAGGCTCTGAACATAGTGTAGTTGCGTCTTTTGTTCGGATTATTCTTTGAGTATCAGGTATTGAATGTATACAGGGGTTCTTGTGTCTGCCTTAAGGATTCTGACCAAAGCTGCCTTGCCGCAAGATGTTGAAGGCTTGAGAACAAGTGCAATTTTGTACTTCATTGCCAGTAGTATTCTTATGGTAATTTGTTTGGTATGCTATAACATGGTAAACCAGCTACCAGTTATTAAGTACTACAATGAATTGAAAAAAAAGGCAGTGGAGTCGAAATTCCTACTAGGAAATACACTTGTCAACAATTTTGCGGATACCGAAGACATGTCTTTCCCAGTTGCATCAAATAATCTCTATGGTGCTCCTAACAAGGGAAGCGAATCAAAGTTTTGGCATGTATTAAGGCAAACAAAATGGCTAGGAATTGGGCTTATCTTGATTTATGTTGTAACACTGTCAATCTTTCCAGGTTACATAACTGAAGATGTGCATTCACCTCTTCTAAAAGATTGGTATCCTATCTTATTGATTGCTTGCTACAATATTTTTGATCTGGTAGGAAAATCTCTAACCGCATACTTTATGCTTGAAAATGCTGCAATTGCCATTGGTGGATCTGTTGCAAGGTTGCTATTCTATCCTCTGTTTTATATGTGTCTTTATGGACCACATTTCTTCCACACAGAGATTCCAGTTGTAGTTCTGACATGTTTCTTAGGCTTGACAAATGGGTACTTAACAAGTGTGATCATGATTATTGCTCCAAAAACGGTACCTTTACAGGAGGCAGAGACTGCTGGCATCATCATAGTTATCTTCTTAGTAATTGGATTGGCAATGGGCTCTATTGTTGCATGGTTTTGGGTCATTTAATTGCCTGTACCATGGAGGGTTGTGTTCTATTTGGCATGCTACATTCTTAATATTGTTTGACTGAATTAAAAAGGAAGGGAGATTGCAATATTTAAGGCCAGTTAGTAGTTCATTCCAACTGGTCAGCAATTTGTAAACATGGAAAAATTGTGATTGCTTTTACTTTCATTGATATATAAAATTCTTTTGAAAATTATGGGTATTGCATGTACTTTATTTCATTAATTAAAGTTGCATGTTTCTTATGTTTCTATCTTTTGAGCTTATTGTATTGTTTGTTGAGAATTTAATTAATTCGGAATCTGAACTCTTATATTTTCTTATGTTTAGGTTATGGTTTTATGTATGGAGCTTTTTAAATATCTGAGAGGATCTTGAAAATTATTAAGACCACCTATAAATAGATGATTCTATTGATTTTGTACTAATGAACAAATTTAAAATATTAAGTTTCAAAATTTCTAATGCTCTCATGATTAATTTTTAGTAATAAAGAATGCTACAACTACAATTAAATCTACAAGAATAAAACAAAAGTAATAACATGTACAAATGACAAACTATGTTGTGGACACCAAAAGAACCAAGTTTTAGGAGCCAAAAGTGAAAAATTTATATGTCAAAGAGACTATAGTGAAAAGATGAGTTTTCTTAAATGGCTAGAAGAGGTCAGTTGCAAAAATAATTTTTTCTTATTCGTTTAATATAAAATAGGTAAATTCCTTAACTAATTTATTAGATCTATTTCATTTCTTCATGGCTTCTTGTTGAATGAATTAACTATTATTTATTTTCTTCAGTGGAGCTAGACAAAAGACAAGCTCTTCAACATGCTTCATGTCAATATATTCATAACATATATGGATATATGCATATCAATATATTCATCTCATTTCTCATTTATTTTTGTGTCCATTTTGATGAGAACAACTTAATGCATTAATAGATAGACAAGTGGCATATTATTGTTTTAAGTCTAGTCTATGGTAAAAAAAAAATTCTATCTTCATTTCATCCTAATCGCACTTACTCTCATGTATTTTCTATCTACTCACCCCCTATTTCATCCCCACTAGTAGTTATTTTCATATATTTGCTCTCAGCCTCAAGATCACCATCTTATCCCTCAAGTCCAATTATGAGCAACACAAGATATAACTAGTTCAATCTAGAGAAGCACTAGAATGAACCTTGAAATTTAAATTTTAACTTTTCCACCCCTTTCTACTAGAGGTTATGAGCTAGCTTAGCACACACTAGTGTGATCTATTGCTATGTCATCATATTTAAAGAAATTCAATGTGCAATTATTTGTAGGATATCAAGGAGAATCATTAGAGTAAACTTTGATTTCTAAAGGTGTCATGTCCCCCAAAAATGGTAGCATCAAGAATAGAACATCGAAGCAAGATAAACAAAATACTTATTAGAAGACACTAACTATTTAAATAATTATCAATGAATATAATAAGTAAAGTCATAAAAATTATTTTGATATAATAGATATTAAAGTATATAAAATTAATATAAACATAAAATGATATTAAATATAATACAGTATTCTTAAGGAAATCTAAATAATCAAACGACCAATGTAAATATAAGTAAATATAATCTGAATTTCAATTATAATGACAATTATCGGAAACAATGTTAAAATTATAATTATAGCCATTATTATGGTTATGACTTATGAGCATGTTATTAAAACAATAATATTACAATTAAAATACCGATTATAAAACTCTGAAAATATAATTAATTAATAACCAAGACTATCGGACCCCTAAAGACCAGTGATCATCAAAAGTAAAGGACAAATTCAAAAAAAGGTATCCATTCCCAAGGAGTAGAGGGGAAAAGACACGTCCCAACATAACTCTTGATCAGCTATATAAGGTAAGAGGTTTTCATTCCAAGAGGCATCGAATAGAATGGGGAGGAAGTAAAAAGGAAAATATGGAAGGAGTATCTTCCACAATGTGGTAGTCATTCCAAAAACATTTGATCACTAATACCCAAGATCGTGGCTGAAGGAGAAGACGGCTACAAGCAGATGAATAAAGTAAGAAATAAATATTCATACTATAGATAGTATATAAATAATATATAAGTAATAAAGATAAATACAGACAGTGTATGATCACATTCTGATTTATTATAAAATGTAGTAAATAAATATAGCAAGTAAATTATATTATAAATAAACAACTACAGTTGATGATGGAAATTAATAAAAGAATAAATAAGTGATATTAAATGAATGGATTGAGAACATGGTAAAGGTTGGAGTTGGATATATATATATATATATATACTTTGAGATAAATACAACTATATTAGACATAAGAGGTTTTGAATATTTATATATAATTCAAATGTTGCTAAATATATTTCGGTAATGGTTAAGTATAGAGACTTATAAACACCTCATAGTAGGGGAGGGGACCATACAAATTATTTAGATAATACATAGTTACAGTTGTCCAATAATAAGTAATAATGACTCTATTATGGTAAATGGTATAGTAGAATATCATCTTTGAAATCTTGATAGACATTGATGTCTACCTAATGTGTTAGTGAAATTATATAGAAGAACCAATTATAAGTTTGATAGGGCAGAAATAAATAATCCTTCAACAAGAAAATGGAATATTTATATCGTCTTGACCCTATTAGATGCTATCACTGAAACTTACTAATCTTTAACGTTTCTAATGTCTTTCTGAGAAACACTTGAGTGATAGATTCAGGTTAAAGTACCTCTGCTTGGAAGGGGTCATTTCAAGTGGTCAAGAAGAGCCTCAACAGGTCAAATCCAAGTAAGAGTAAGTATTTAGAGGTAAGTACTCTCAACCGACTAAAGAGCATTAAGGATGATATAATTGAATTTGAGTTATTAGGGACAATGGGTTAAAGTGTACTAACTTACCCATTTCTTATGATATTGCTATCAAGATTCAACCGTGTAGTTTCGAGTCAAACTCATTGACCCATG
>VDFB02382160.1:208847-225670 GCA_007258455.2 Sequoia sempervirens
ATTCTTCATTGTTTCCTTGTTGATCCATGTTCCTCATGTCTCCTTGTTGCTCATTGCAGTGTTTGTGTGTGGTTTATTGTAAGGATTGAACCGAGTCTTTCTTTTCCACTCGCCTAGGGTTACAAGTATGTCATGTTTTCTTTTTTTCTTTCGTTGTTTTTACAAAATATGTTTAGGGTTTTATTATCTGTGTTTTTTTTCATTTTTGTTTTATGAGTTCACTTCCATGGTTCTTCCCATTTTCCCTTGTTGTTTTCACCCATTACAAAAACCTTAGAAGTTTCATGTCATTTTTCCCTACAAATCATGGACATGTAATATTCATGTAGTTCAAGGTCTTTATCTCAACTAACATCCTCATGTCTTGGTGTAGTGCGGGGTATAAAGCTCGTGTTGCATCCTATTGGACCCTCCATTGTTTACCATCTGCATTCAAGATATAGGTCAGGGTTTAAAGCCCAACCCACATTTCCATTACATTTCCTTTGAATGTAGTGTGAGAATTAAATCTCGCACTGCATGCAAGCATTATCTCCAAAATGCTCAAAATAAATCACACTCATTATACCTTGCATGTGGTTGTGAGAAATTTTCCCGAAACTAACATTGTAATCTTTACTCAAATGCAGGTCAAGGTTTAAACCCCAACCAATACCCAAACATATACCCTTTGTAGTATGCAATGTGGGTTTCTTTCCCCACACTGCACATCACACCACTTCCAAAATGTAGGTCAGGGTTTAAACCCTTACTTGCATAATCATTACCATTCGCATTCAATATGTAAGTTGGGGTTTAAATGCTTACCTACATCCTTGTCACCACGATAACCAATGATAATCAACTTACCCCCCATGTAGGGGCAGAGATTTTTTTCACCCTTACATTAATTTCCTCTACTCACGAGTAGGGGTAGAAATTTTCTCCACCCTTGCACATAAGTTGTAAATTCCCATGCAAGTGCATAGATTTTCTCTACCCTTACATCCCAAATTCATTAACAAATGCATAGGCATTTATTTTTTTACCATTACATAGAAACTGGTAATTTTCTCAACACTGTGAAAAACATAAAATTTCTTTTTGTAGCTTCTCTACCAATGTTTGATCCTTCACCAAGCTACAAAAACATGAAGTATAAGTGCCAAGGGTATTTATAGTGACTTCTATGATTTCAAATATCGACAAGATCAAGGACACAAAAATTGGTCATTTTGATATGTTCGAGTTTCTAGAAAGGGTGAAAAAGCAGTCAGCTAATGTTGGCATGAGATGCATTGTTGAGAGCAATATCCACTTGGTGGCGTCATTCCTAGTGTCGACACATAATATTGAGTTTTTACTTGTAGCAATAGCCCATTTCCACAAGGAATCCAAAAGTGTTAGAGATGCAGATAGAAATGTGCTCATAAGACTAGACGAAGAGTTGTTTGATAAAATCTTCAGATAATCAAGTACAGATACATATGTTGATTTCACCATAGAACAATCATAGGCCCATTATGATAGTAATTCAGATAAGTGAAAAAACACAATCAATACAAGGTGGCTTAAGAATCCTAAGCCAAATATATCAAGATGGCCTAAGAGCATCCCTTGTAGTGATTTCATTGAGGAGGTAAACAACTTGATAACTCTTCACAATAGAGTTAAGGAATTTCCCACTTCCTCCACTTTTCAGGTGTGGATGTATCTTTACATTCATGTCATAAGGAAAAGACAACAACAAATATTTTGGGGAAAGTAGATAAGTGATGTTATTTATGATCAAATTTCTATGGTTAGTACCTGAGTGAAGTTCTACATGACTTCATACCTAGTCTATGTTGTTGCTTCTATGTGAAACTTTCCAAGGTTCTCATCAAGGGGTCACAAAAGAAAAATTCATGTGTATCAATATTACTCTCCATTGACTCTGAAGCAAAGCATCAAGCATTTCAAGAGGGTTAATGATGTTTTTTTCGCTTCATATCTATGCATGTTTGATAGAGAACTTGAGAAGAAGAGGGTGTTATACAAGACATGAGAGCTTGTTAATAAGTTTGGTTGCATGTACCTACAATTTCCCACCTTCACATACACCTGAGTTGTCTATTTTGACGGATACCCATATATGCTCCCAAAGTATCCTAGTGACAAGATTGTGCTCATGGAGCTATGTATGAAAATCATGGTTTTTCATGTAGTGTAGGAAAAAAGTATCCCTTTTTCACACTTAATTTGGGAACAAGTGACATAAAATTAACCTAATAATGCCTTGATTTACCTAGTGTTGTAATGTGTTGTTGTACACATTCACATTATCTAGGGCCCTTTAACAAAATGTATGTGTAAGAGACCAAGGGTCTCTCAACCCAAATCTTCTAATCGTGAATGCGTTTTTTGTTTGTTTTGTAATTTTTGATTGTTTTTGGTGGTTTATTCAATATAAGACAAATTACGATTTTGCAAGGAAATGCTTGTAAAAATAAAATAAAATACTAGATGATTAAAAACTACATAATACAGCTTAGATTTCAATGCTAGATGATTTATTGACCTTCCAAAATAAATACAACTGCGAGATTCAGGCATACAATAAAAGGGCAAGCTATTTATTAAGGAACCTGAATAAGCTTACAGTCGCCTGTGAAGGAGCCTAAAATGGTACAGCTGAATGAGATAAGCAATCCTCTGACCCATAAATCAATGCATATGCTCTAGAAACCCTAGGTGTCCAAAGTGATGAAACCGGAAGATGAAAAAGCAAGGCGTTTTGGTCTGGAGATGAAGTACGAACTTTGATGCAACAGAAGTACGACCTGTACCAGCAAGTGAAAAAATTGTACTTTCTTGGTAAGTGTGCCAAATGATCAAGAAATAGTTGCCACTAAATATGAAACCCTTCTAGAGAAGTTCGACCTAAAATCTTGATGAAAAATATTCATAGTAAGCTCTGTATGACTTCTGAATGAAGCCACTCTGTTGACAAGCTTAAATTGGTATTGCACAGTCTCAGTATGTCTGATTCTGAAGAGGGAACATTCTTTAAAACCCATTGATCTGCAGAAACCCTTATTTCACAAACCCCAATGCTCTTAGAGAGAAATAAGACAAATTAGAATAATCATAACATAATGAGTTCGATTTTCCTTGGAGAAATATATTTAACTTCTCTCAAAATGTCGACCCGCTTCCAAAAAGGAAATTAAATGAGCAATTATAATATAATTAAATTGCCCTTTAATAACTTAGGCATTTTAATTAAATAATGGCGTCCTTTTACTAAATGAGCATTAAAATACTCATTTAATATTAATTTATCACCTCATTATAAAGTATTAATAATACTTTATAATTTTCCATTAAATAATTACATTTAATTATTTTCATTAAAGTGACTTTATATTATAAAGTCAAATTAATAAACTTTTAATAATATCAAATGCCTCAATATTCATTGTTTTCTCATCAGATCATCAAACCGGGTCGAAATTGAGCTGACCAACTGAATCAAGTGCCCTGCCAAAAATAGCAACTCCTGCCTGTCTGACTTACTATAAATAGTAAGTATCTATAAATCACTTTGTAAGTGTCCGCAAAGGCCCAAACTTGAATCAACTGCTGGAGTGATGTTCCCAACGCTGGATAACTACCTCAAGTGATCCTCTAAACACATCTGTCAACCTACGAGGATCTGAATAATAGGCTAACCACTGACACGACAGTATTGTCTAGGAAGGGGACATTACAGTCAGCCCTCCCTGAAATTGCTTGTCCTTAAGCAATCTCAGCTCTAGATGTTGTAAAATCTCCTCTAACTCCCAAGTAGCATCCTCAACTGGCAAGTCTCTCCATTTGATCAAATACTCTCTGATAACCCGCCTTTGAAGATGTCTCTCTCTAACATCGAGGATGGCCTCAGGCACTAATATCAACTTCCCCTCATCATCAAGGGGTGGTAGTACTGGAGAGGGAATCACATGCTGACCAATACCGCTAAGCGTGAAATCTCAGCTCATTATGAAACCACGATATCTACCCGGTAATCTAACTCATAACAACCTCATCAATACTCGAAGAATATAGACCATAATAAAGTTTCTTCACCTCCTCTTAATAGAAATTAAGACTAGCGATATCACCGGCTAACGCAGGATACGCTATGTCACTTGCTGCGAAGGAATGCTCCAGCCCTTTTTATGATGCGACATCTTTGCTTCTCGCGATTCGTGCTGGTAGAATATTATTATTGTCTCTGAGAGACCTCAAAATATCCTGTTGATCCTGCATCATATCACTTGCGCTAGGCACTCTGCTATCACTCAACACCAAATCCAAAAGGTTGGGTGCCTCATACCCGTACAATGCCATAAAGGGCGTCATCTGTATAGTCATGTGGTGAGTAGAGTTATAACAATACTCACAGAGGTATATCCACCTCACCCAAGCTCTTTGCTGTCCAGCTATATAATTGCGCAGATATCCTTCCACCCACTTATTGACAATTTCCGTCTGTCCATCTGTCTGTGGATGGTAGCTAGTACTAGGTGTCAGTTCAGTCCCACAAAGTCTAAACAACTCCTGCCAAAAGTTGCTCATGAACCGACTATCTCTATCGCTGACTATAGTCCGAGGCAAACCATGTAACCTGAATACCTCTCTGAAGAAGAGCTCTGCAGTCTGTGATGCTGTGAATGTAGTGGTGATCGGAAAGAAGTGTGCATATTTTGTCAGCCGATCAACGACCACGTAAATACAATCTTTACCTTGGGCTTTCGACAAACCCGTGATAAAGTCCATTGATAAGCATTCCCACTTCCTGTCAGGTATTGGAAGTGACTGAAGCAACCCAACAGGATATGTGTGTTCCTGTTTGTTCTCACCGACACCGCAGGAACTTGCTCTCATATACTAAAGAATATGGAGTCTTTAGCCCTTTCCAAGTGAACCGTTCTCATTTACCTTGAACTTCATCTCCATATCCCGAAGATTGAGTGTGAACTCACCCAAATCGTGAAGCCATGCCATCCCAAGTACCACATCAGTATCTCCCATATTAACAACGTAGAATTAGTCTTGAACTCATAGTTGTTCAGCCGCATCGAAAGATCTGTTATCTTCCTATCACATTTGAGGGTGTACCCATCAACCACCTTGACTCGAATACCCTCAAACTCCTCTTGTCTGTATACCTCGTCTCTCTACCAACCGTGCATCTATAAAATTATGAGTAGCACCAGTGTCGAGTAGAGTGATCACTTTCTGACCTGCTAGGAGCCCACGTAGTCTAAAAGATCCATCTCTCTGAAGACTAGTCAAATGTTCCTCCTGTAACTTTCTTCCTCCTTCATTTTCACCATCAATTTCATACCTCTCGTCATCTGAATGCTCTGAATCAGCTTGCTGGTCTGACAGATCAGATTGCTCTTCACCCTCATAAAACCACTCCATCTGGTTATTTTTCACTTTCGGACGAAGAGGGCATACATGCTTCTCATCATAAGGTGCCTTGCACCAAAAACACAACTTTTTCTTGTGTAAATCATTTAACGTTTCCCTGTCAAATGGTGGTGCATTTTGTTTCTTAGGATCAGGTGGATCCCTCTTCTTGTCAAATGGCCTATTCCTGTCAAATGATCTATTAGGCCTCGTATAAGGTGTTGAGCCTAAAGAGAACTTGTTGCGAGGTGATGCAAGCTCCATACTACGTGCCTTCCTCATAGCATCCTGAAGAGTAGGATGATCAAATTCCTTGACCCAACCTCTCATCGGCTCCAACAATCCCTCGATGAAGAGAATAACAAGTCTCCTCTCTGAAATTCCTGTCACCATGACTGCAACCCTCTGAAATTCACCGATGTAGGAATCCAAACTACCTGTCTTTCTAAGCTGAGCTAGCTCCTTGAAATAAAGTTCTGGATCCTTCTTGTCAAAACGCTCTATGAGCCTGCTGGTGAACTCCTGGTAAGTAGTAACTATGTGATGACTAAGTGTGTACATGTTGCAGTGCCACCAATCATGTGCCAACCCATCAAGATGCAATGTAGAAAACTTAATGGCCTCGTCCTCATGCATAGGTCTCAATGATAAGTAATTGTCTAAATTTTGTACCCAAGACCTCGTTGAACTCTTATCAGAGCCATCAAAGTAAGGCAAGATAATCTTGCTGACTGCATACTGAAGATCCCTGTTCACTTGTGGCTGAGGAGCTCTGCAGTCAAATCTACCTCCTCCTTTGGGTTTATGTACATCCATAAACTCATGAAAAGACAAAGATTTCCTGATCTCAAGTGCTAATGTTGAATACTCTCCATAAAATCTGATCACATCTGCCACTGACATGCCATGGTGTGGCTAAAACTCATGATGATGACCCTGCTGCTCTGCCTCCGGAGTTGAAGGTGCCTCTCTAGATATGAATGTAGGTTGTCCCAGCCTACGTTCATGCAAGATAGGTCATGAATGTCGCTGTATTGACACCAGTGGCTGATCTATGCCTGTAGTCTCGCTCGTATGTTCTACCTGAATATAGTGTTGTTAAGGCTGAGTGTGCTGCCTCATCGTGCCCATCAACTGAGACATCATGT
Source organism: Sequoia sempervirens (assembly GCA_007258455.2). Lineage (NCBI taxonomy): Eukaryota > Viridiplantae > Streptophyta > Pinopsida > Cupressales > Cupressaceae > Sequoia > Sequoia sempervirens. The sequence goes on from VDFB02382160.1 coordinate 215,417, forward strand.
CCATCATATTATCATGCCTGCGTCTGAACTCCTCATCAGTAATATCACCTCTAACATGATCTTTTCCCATATCCATATGTGTCTCTATAGGAATCTCAAGATCTGCCATCAGTGTTATGACATTGTTCTCACTGCTATTGGAACTAGATCTATGAATACCCAGAACTCCTGATACTGTCTCACCTTTAGGAATAGGTGGACCTATACAACCCTCTATTTTGCCTGTTCCTCTACCCTTACTGTAGAAAATAATATCTCTACTCATGAAAAAGCATCAAAAAAGCACACATCTGACTGAAAAAGCACAGGATGGCAGGAAAACTGTGCTCTGATACCACTGTAAGAAACCAGGTGTCTCTCAACCCAAATCTTCTGATCGTGAATGCATTTTTTTGTTTGTTTTGTAATTTTTTATTTTTTGGTGGTTTTTTCAATATAACACAAATTGCGATTTTGCAAGGAAATGCTTGTAAAAATAAAATAAAATACCAGATGATTAAAAACTATAGAATACAACTCAGATTTCAATGCTAGATGATTTATTGACCTTCCAAAATAAATACAACTACGAGATTCCAACATACAATAAAAAGGCAAGCTATTTATTAAGGAACCTGAATAAGCTTGCAGTCGCCTGTGAAGGAGCCTAAAATGGTACGATTGAATGAGATAAGCAATCCTTTGACCCAAAAATCAATGCATATGCTCCAAAAACCCTAGGCGTCCAAAGTGATGAAACCAAAAGATGAAAAAACAAAGCATTTTGGTCTGGAGATGAAGTACGGCCTTTGCTGTAGCAGAAGTACAGCCTGTACCAACAAGTGAAAAATCTATACTTTCTTGGTAAGTGTACCAAATGATTAAGAATTAGTCACCATTGTATATGAAACCCTTCTGGAGAAGTTCAACCCAAAATCTTGATGAAAAACCTTCACAGTAAGCTCTGTATGACTTCTGAATGAAGCCACTCTATTGACAAGCTTAAACTGGTATTGCACAGTCTTAATATGTCTGATTCTGAAGAGGGAACGTTCTTCAAAACCCGTTGATCTATAGAAACCCTTGTTTCACAAACCCCAATGCTCTCAGAGAGAAATAAGACAAATTAGAATAATCATAACATAATGAGTTCGATTTTCCTTGGAGAAATATATAACTTCTCTCAAAAAGTCAACCCCCTTCCAAAAAGGCAATTAAATGAGCAATTATAATATAATTAAATCACCCTTTAATAACTTAGGCATTTTAATTAAATAATGGCATTCTTTTACTAAATGAGCATTAAAATACTCATTTAATATTAATTTATCACCTTATTATAAAGTATTAATAATACTTTATAATTTTCCATTAAATAATTACATTTAATTATTTTCATTAAAGTGACTTTATATTATAAAGTCAAATTAATAAAATTTTAATAATATCAAATGCCTCAATATTCACTGTTTGCTCATTAGATCATCAAAGCAGGTCGAAACTGAGCTGACCAACTGAATCAGGTGCCCTGCCAAAAATAGCAACTCTTGCCTGCCTAACTTACTATAAATAGTAAATATCTATAAATCACTCTGTAAGTTTTCGCAAAGGCCCAAACCTGAATCAACTATTGGAGTGATGTTCCCAACGTTGGATAACTGCCTCAAGTGATCCTCTAAACACATCTGCTAGCCTACGAGGATCTGAATGATAGGCTAACCTCTAAAATAACTATACTGCCTAGGAAGGGGACATTATAATGTACTTAAATTGTACCTTATTTAGGATGTTGTAAAGTGTTGTATTACACTTTCACACTTATCTAGGGTTTTAGTAACTAATTATGGTTAATTGAGCTTAATTATCCCCTTTAATTCAAATTTAAGACTTATTAGTGGCACCTTCCGAAGAATCTATCTCAACACCCAATAATGATATGGCATGACATGTAATTTGGAAAATTCAAGGTCCTATAAAATGGTGTAAGGACCCACTTTCCTTCAATGGTGAATGGGTCATCTCCACATAGGACAACCCTTTCTTTGCATTTTTGAGGTGGGTTTTTGATGTTCTTTCATCCCCCTGGAAGCATGGTCCTAGAAATTTGTGCTAGGAACCATTCACATTTAGTGGAGAATGGGTCCTCCTCACATAGGACACCCCTTTTTGCATTTAATTATGGTGGGATCATAATAATTTTCAATCCTAGATTTGGTGTCGGCTTGAATTATTTGAATTTCGGGGTTAATTCTTAGATTTAGTATAAATATAAGGCTAATTGTCATTGTTTCTCCTAGAAAAATTTATGTGACTTAATGAGATCAATAACAAGAGAATTATAGAGTTCACAAGAGCATTTCAAAGGAATTCAAAGGAAAATTAGTAAAGATTATTGTAGCAATTCAATATCATTTCATCATGTCAAAGGCATAGTGCATTCAAGCATGTTGTTGAGCTAGTGAGTTGATGTAGCATTGAAGATGCATTGAAAGTATTGCTTCACACCTAATTTGAGATCAAGATCTACATTCTTCATGGCCACTTCATGTTAGTTTGCAGATTTATACTGCAAGACAACTTCCAAGGTATCAGCATTTCATTATTTCATGTTTCATGTTTCAATTGCATTATTTCATCATTTGGTTTAATTACCTAAACGGGGTTTGACTTAAGAAAACCCCTATTCACTAAAAATAAACAATTTTTTCTTCTCTTGAATGTGTGTTTACAGATTTATAGGTTGAAGATCAAGTGGAGAACAAGTTTGAAGCAAAATTGTCAAAGTTGTCAAGTTGCAAAAGTTGTCATTCATAGTGCAAGAACACGGAAAGAAGGCTATAGAATTTGCTACAGGTTTTCAAGAGCTGATAACTGAGGATATGAGAGTGCAATAATCAAGGAACATAACCCATATCTCAGATTCAAAAACCCTAACATGGACTCATTCACCACTAAAGGCGAATGAGTCCTTTCTGACCTAAAAATAGGCTTCTTACAACAAGGTATGCATCATTCTAGCCTCTTAAAACTCCCATCATAGTTGCTATAATAGTTGGGGATAATTTCTAATTGTTATTTGCATCATATCATACACTAAATCACACATTTTAGGGTGAGAATTAGTGGTCTATCATTTTTATTTTGTTAAACCCTTTTTTCCCCCTAAATAATTCATAGTAGGAAATTTGAGTCACACAGGCCTAGATTCAAGTTTCCTCTAACAAATGGCAAGTACTCCATCACCAAATCTCCCAAGTCCAATGCTATGGAAACAAAGATGTAGTGGGTTACAATAAAAAAATATAGGAGGCTTGATTTTTATTATAGAGGGATGAAGGAAAAGCTCAAGAAGAGCTCCACTCATGTACATAGAGTTGAAGATATATGGGTAGAGTGCAAGATAGATGAACACATAAGGAAGCTCAACTATAGTCGACTTACTTAGAGTAGATCTTAAACTTAGATCTAGATAATATTCCTGAAGATATAGAAGATGAATATGACCTCCTTGATCCTACCTACAAAGAGACCAAAGTTGTTGATACTCCTCTTCCACCTATCTAGTGGTCACAAAAAGAGATGATCTCCATAAGAGATATTTTTCAATATATTCCTACAAATACTAATGTTTGGTTACAAGATATAGGGCTTAGGTTGAAATACTTTGACACTAGTTCAGAGGAAGAGTCTATTGAAGGGCCTACTAACAAGAAGGGTGAATTAAGAAAAAAAAATAAAGATGATGTCCCTAGCACCAATAAGACTCCTAAGTTCCTCTTCAAAATCAAAAAGACTAAAGGTAAGGAGACAAAAGGAACATCAACTCAGGCTAAAGAGCAAAGAGAGGAGAATCCAAATGAAGAAACACAAGAATCTTCAGTTACTTCATAACATGAGTCTTCTCTTCAAGATTCCCCCTTTTCTTCCTCTCTCATTATTGCTACATTACCTAGTCCTACTATTGTTACAAGTGAAAAAACTTTACCTACTGCTTCCACCATTTTTTTTGCTCCTACCATATCTATTCAGTCAATTCATTCATCTCCAAAATTTGAGTCCATTTTTTAGAGTCCTCATAATAACTTTTAAAATGTTTCTATTTGTTCATCTTCTTATACTAGTTTGTCTTCTATTTTTTATGTGAGTACACAATTTGATTTTGATAAATTCATAGTTGAGTTTGCACAAAATATGTATAACACAAAAATCTTGGCTACAATTTTGACCAATGCTCCACCTCTTGTAACCACCACTATTATGAATGCAGCTCCATCAACACAAACCATGGTGGTGGGTCCTAAAGTATTTTCTTCTCCTCTTCCCACTTGGTTAGCATCACAAACACCAAAGAGGAAGAAGCAAGTCATCTCACCCAACGACTTCAATTTTGGTCAACTGGTGCTTGTAAAGACAAATCTACAAAGAAGGCCAAAACTCTTTTGAGGGTGTTGGTTGATCAATTAGGTTAGAAGTATGCTAAGGTAGCACAACCTCCTCCTGAAAAAAGTGTAGAAGAACTTGATCTTTGAGATTATTCTATCACCAAGATAGAATTTGGTTAAAGAACATATGAAAGTGTGAAGGAAGATGTGCAAGAAACATTGGCTTCCTTTATTGAGAAGTATGATAAGGACAAGATCGTCAAAGATTAGTTGAAGGCCAAGGTGGAACAACTCACTTCAGTGCTCCAAAAGATAACGCAATCCTCTGAGTCAATTGATCTGATTAATACAAGCATAGAGGATCCTGCCATTCAAAAGGTTGAGAGGACACATGCACAGGGTAGAGTTGTTGGTGAATGGATTGATGGGATATTGGCCCAAGGGACATAATTGCTAAAATATTTTGTTGAAAGGATTAGCAATATGGAGAGTTTGAAGGTGGAATTGAGCCAAACAATTGATACACTATCTCATAATTTGCAAGATTTAGATCAAGGTTATGAAGCTTAGACTAGAATGAAAGATCTTAAGCTTGATGTGTTAGAATAAATTGGGATGATTTCCAATAGAAAAATATTCATTGAAATTTTGGAAACAATATGGCATAAAAAGAATGTCATCAATGAGCTAATCAAATATCTACAAGAAGCTCAAGAGATAGGAAAAGATAGATGGTTATATCTTATCACCATAATTAAGGAGTCACCTTGTCAAGTGTTAGATGACAATCAAAAAGTCCTTCCTATTGACACGGTTATTCAAGAGTTCACATCATTGATTAAGAAAAATATTGAAGATAAATCTTTTTCATTAGCTTCTATTGACAAGTTGGTGGATCTTCAAGTGACTTTGGATAACCTGAAAATAATATTGGAGAGGCACAAGAAATAATGCATAAATATTGATGCAGGAGCATCCTTGGTTCTTGGCAATCTTGCATCAACCAAAAATATTTTCTTTCAATTTTTATTCTCGTTTTGTTCTTGGTCAGTTCATGTTGATGGATTCATCATATTTTCTCACCGGACCCTGTGGATCTATGTTATCATCTTGGACATGTTCATTTTCCATATTCCAAGATTTGAGTGTGATTGAATCTTTTTCTGGTAAGTTATCGCTTCTGGATTTTATGACAATTTCTTGAACTGGCACCGAAATAATTTTCAAACCTAACGACTAGTTCGATCTTGTGGATCTTTCTTGTAACTTGTATATCTCAACGGTGTGATTTGAATTGTTCCATGGAGTGTCCCCAACCTTAATTATAGGTCCACACTCCACCCTATGCATTAACAGAGGAGTAATTCAAATTTGAGGCCGACCTATTCATGCACTCATTAAATTTTCTTTCATTGGAGATTGTAACGATCTTTGGCCGACGTGGATGATTCTAGATCCTTGGAGGTGATATAAATCATTATAATAGATCATTAGGAAGGGATATTAGACAAAGATAGGTTTTGATATGTAATATTTTAGCTCACATTAAGGAGCACATAGGAATATCATACTTTGAACATGTTGTATCAAGCCTGTGAGCCGAATCTGTAAGCCCGGATGTTGTCGGTCGTTTGTAATTGAGATTTTTGTTAATGAGAATGATTGTATTTTCATTTTCCTCAAATTTTTGTGTTGCTTTTGTTGTGTGACTCTTGTTGCACGGTCCAGATTCTTCTCTTTAAGGACCCTCCTTTCATGGTTGCGCTAGATTGGTATCAGAGTGAGATTCGATCTGTGAGAGATTGTCAGAATTCATGGAGTCCTGTTGAAGATTTTTTGTGGGGTGGTGGATTGAGGATCCAACCTACAACTACAGAGGAATTGTGTAAAGATGGAGGGAAGAATAAATGTTAGAGGAAATGGAGTGCATGGAAATGCAGACCCAACTTTAATGGAGACATTGAGAGGAATTGTTGCCAGATTGGATGTAGTTGAAACGGCCCAGAGGAGATGTTGACCAGTTGATGATGTGAGTGATGAAGAGGTAGAAGTACAGAAAGAAAGAGGAAGAGAAGAAAATATTGGCCTGGATCAGGGAGAAGAGAGGTTCATAAGAGCCCTAACTAGAGTGAATACAAAACCCCATTTCAATCCACGAGATTATAATAGTAAGTTTGATTCAGAAGAATTGCTTGATTGGATAACATAGATGGAAAATTATTTTGATTTTGAAGGTACCACTGAAGATAAGAAGGTGAAATTTTCTTGTACAAAGTTGAAAGGACATGCATCCCTTTGGTGGGAACATTTGTAGACAGATAGGAAAAGAAGAGGAAAAGAAAAGATAAAATCATGGGATCAGATGGTGAATAAGTTGAAAACAAAGTTTATGCTAGAAGACTATCAAATCAATTTGTTCTGAAAGTTGTAGAATTTGAAGCACAAGGAGTTAAGTGTGACAGAGTATACCGAGGAGTTCTACAAGTTGAATATCAAATTTGGACATTTAGAGGATAAGATTGAACAAGTAGCCAGATATGTGAATGGTTTGAGGTTGTCTATACAAGACGAGATTAGTTTGATTAAGTTGCTAAGTCTAGAAGAGGCATATCAATGTGCCCTAAAAGTAGAAGAAAAATTGAATAAAAGACATGAGCAGAGATAGAGAGGAAGAGGAGGAAGATTTTAGAGAGGAATAATTTTTACTGGAGGAGGAAGAGGAACTTTTTCATATTAGAATAAGGATAAGGAAGTCAATAAGAATGATAATTCATACTGTAGAGATGATGGAAATTCTTACCGAAGAGGAGGATATGGTGGTTACCAGAATGAAGGTTATAGAAGAGATGATAAGGAGAAAAGAGTATTCAAGGGAACTTGTTTTAAATGTGGTGGAGAAGGACATGGATCATTTGAATGTAATCAAGGAGAGACAAGTAGAAAGATAGAAAACAATAGAAGAACAGCCTTTGTTGAGGAAGATCATGTTGGATCATCTAATAAACCAGAAGATGGAGAAGTGTTGGTGAATAGAAGAATATTGTGTCAAAGTGAGATGAAGCAGGAATCGTTGTAGAGAAATAATTTGTTTCAGACCAGATGCAAGGTAGCTAGAAAATGTTGCAAAGTGATTGTTGATAGTGGGAGTTCTGAGAACTTGGTTTCTGAAGAGATGGTAACCAAATTGAAGTTGGAAAGGTTGAAACACCCGAAGCCCTATCAAATAGCATGGATTCAAGATGAGCATAAGATTCTGGTAAGTGAACAATGTTTGGTGAAATTGAAGATAGGAAATTATCATGATAAAGTTTTGTGTGATATCATGCCTATGGATGTATGCCATGTTTTTTTGGGAAGGCCTTGGCAATATGATAGACAGGCTATTCATGATGGAAAGAAGAATACATATACCATTGTTGCTAATGGGATGAAGTAGACTTTGTTGCCATTGGAAGATGTTCCTAAAGTTGAGGTTTGTACAAGTGCTAGAATTTTTTTGGTTGATGGAAGGAGATTTTTGGATGGATTGAGACATGAGAACATGTGTTATGCCTTAGTTCCTAAGAAGGCTAAAGACTTGAAGCATGTAGAAGAACAACCAAAAGAGATAAAGGAGTTGTTGACCGAATATGAGAAGACCATTTAAGATAATGTACCTGATGGATTACCACCTATAAGGAGTATTAGTCATTGCATGAATCTAATTCCTATAGCTAGTTTTCCTAATAAAGCAGCACACCGGATGACACCTATAGAGAATGAAGAGTTGAACAGACAAGTGCAAGAGTTGATGAGAAAGGGTTTGATCAAGGAAAGCTTAAGTCCTTGTGCAGTATAACTACTATGTTAGCACCTAAGAAGGATGGAGAATGCAGGATGTGTATAGACTCTAGAGCCATCAACAAGATCACGGTGAAGTATAGATTTCCTTTTCCTCAAATGGATGACATTATGGATTGTTTGAGTGGAGCTAGATACTTTACAAAGATAGATTTGAATAGTGGATATCATCATATCAAAATCAGAGAAGGGGATGAGTGGAAGACATCATTCAAGACAAATGAAGGATTGTATGAGTGGTTGGTGATGCCTTTTGGACTAACAAATGCACCAAGTACTTTCATGACGTTAATGAATGAGGTATTGAAGAAATTCTTGGGTAAGTTTTTGATTATTTACTTGGATGACATCTTGATTGTTAGGGTTAGAAGGCAGATATCTAACAGTTAAATGAAAATTTGATCAATAAAACAGAGAAATAAAACACACAAAAAATTATAGCACAAACAAGACAACACAGAGAATTTAACGTGGTTCACCCAATCCAGGTTACATCCACAAAACCACAGCCATCCAATGATTTTATTATCCAATGCAAAGCATACTACAATCTCACAAATAATCGCCTTTTCTACAAAATGTAACCCCCATCCCAACCCCTTATAACAAGCTTTTTAGAAGCTTCCAGAATTAGGGTTTTACAAAGTCATTTTTTTTCTTTTTCAGTGATTTTCCTTTTTCGATGACAATGCGAAAAAAATGGGAAAAAAAATTTCTCGGTGCCACCACCCCCGAACCCCCACCTGGGGCTTGGCTCAACCCCGAACCTCGGCGAGGATACATGTCAAGGTGTATAGTATACCATGATCAGTCGCCACATACCAACATTGATTTTCAGTGAGACTAGAGAAGAACATTTGTTTCATATAAGACAAGTTTTGCAGAGGTTGAGAGAAGAGCAGTTGTTGATAAACATTAAGAAGTGTAGTTTCATAAAGGAAAAATTGGTATATCTAGGATTTGTGATATATGTGGATGAATTAAAGATGGATCCTGAGAAGGTAAGAACAATTATTGAGTTGCCTACACCGAATAGCATTGGAGAAGTAAGATCATTTCATGGATTGGCTAGTTTCTACCGGAAGTTCATTAGGCATTTTAGTTCTATTTGCAATCCTATGAAAAAAAACAATGAGAGGAGATAAGAAGGATTTTAGGTGGACATCTGGAGCAAACCAAAGCTTTGAGTTGTTGAAATAGAACGTGACTGAGCATCCTATGTTGGCTTTACCGTATTTTAGTAAGGTATTTCAGGTAGATTGTGATGCAAGTGGAAATGTAATTGGAGCAGTATCAATTCAAGAGGAAAGACAAATAGCTTATTTCAGTGAGAAATTGAATGATGCTAGGAGAAGATATTTAGTGTATGATCAGGAGTTCTATGCTATAGTTCAAGCCTTGAAGAAGTGGAGACATTACTTGTTGCCTAAGGAATTTTTTTGTATACGGATCATCAGGCTTTGCAATATTTGAACAGTCAGGGTAAGTTGAATCAAAGACACATGAGATGGGTAGAATTCTTGCAGAGTTATACTTTTTCTTTGAAACGTGGGAATGGAAATTCAAATAGAGTTGTTGATGCTTTGAGTAGGAGAAGGAATTTACTGGCAGAGATGAGAGTGGAGGTATTCGGCTTTGATGAATTGAAGAACTTGTATGAGGAAGACCCACATTCTACAGAACCTTGGAGAGCTTGTAAAGAACCAGTTTTAGAGGATAGGAGTTAGTGGTTGGATTATTTTATTCAAGAGGATATGTAGTTCAGAGGGAACCAATTTTGTATACCCAAGAGTTCAATGAGGGATAACTTGGTAAGAGAAAAATATAGTGGGGGATTGTCAGGATACTTTGGTGTTGATAAGATAGTAGCATTGGTAAGTGAGAGTTACTTTTGGCCACAAATTCATAAGGATGTTAGGAAATTTGTGTAGAGTTGCAAAGTTTTTCAAGTTGCAAAAGGGAGTAGTCAAAATATTTTATTGTATAAGCCTTTGACAGTTCCAAAGAGACCTTGGGAAGATATCAACATGGATTTCATACTTGGTTTATCAAA